>PNEQ01111406.1:0-16723 GCA_003012365.1 Medauroidea extradentata
AATGATGGAGTAGAAACTAACCCCACGCCTCCAATAGGGGGGTGTTATGCCCCTTTCGGGGACCGTTGGGGCGACAGAAGTGTCCAACCACCCTGAACCGGGGCCCGCGCCACACAAGGCAAGCGCGGGACCTGAGCCGACCACCGCACACCCGGCAAGACGTGTCTCCACGCCCACCGTAGCCCGACAGCGTCCGACCAGGTCCTCCCCGAACCGGGCAAGTTTACCACTCCTGTTTCCCCCTCCGAACTGGATGCCTTTCCCTCGCACAGGAAGTCCGGGGCCACACCACCCTGGTAAGCAGGTCACCACGCCACACTAGGCAAGCGCAGATCTCCCCACCACACTGGGCAAGTATGGGACCTCGCCCGACCACCGCGCACCCGGCCAGACGTGCTTCCACGCCCACCGTAGCCCAACGGTGCCGGCACAAAGTGCCCTCTGACTTCGTCCACCAGGGACTTGACACTCGTCCCCTCCCCTCTACTAATCCCTAGTGAAATGGTGGTGAAGATGGGAACTGGATTAGGGAGGGGTACCTGGGGATTGTTGGACTCGTTGCTACTGTAATAATACACACCGGTCCAGATCGCCTCGTTTATTCTGACAGTCACGAGTGCCCCCCTCGTTCGACCGCCGGAACTGACGCCTAACATGACCCAGGACGGGCCCCTAATCCCGGACTCGCGATAGCCACTTGGTTACAGTCAAAGTCCCCTTCCAGTCCGTAAGCTGCAACACTGACCCCGGATCTTCTGTTTCCTATTACTCGCTTCCAACAATGTCCTCGACAACTGCTGTCCTAGCCAACTAGCCCACTAGTACCGGGAGGTGTTACCTGCAACCTGATACTAGCATAGAAAAAAGAGAGAGTGTCCCGCTCCGCGGGTGTGCGGCCGCTTATATACACCCTCGGGAGGGCGAAAGGGGATTAAGGGATGAGCGACTGGCCCTGCCTGCCTGTGCGCGCATCGGCGCGCGCAGCCTTCCTCCCCCCGCACCCCACTCCAGGCTCCTTGCCCAGCAGCGGCGGAGGGGTGGGAAGACTGCCGTCTCGGTGCACCTGTACTTGGCCGGCCAGCCGCCTCACCCCCCCCCCCCCCCCCCCCCCCCCCCCCCCCCCCCGGCACCCCTTCACATTCCACGGCGCCGCCACACACGTGTTTTAAATACGGTAATGCCGGCGCGCACGGGCGTAAACTACTCGGGTGCTGGGGCGGGGGGGAGTTGCCAAACAAACTCCCTCGTTGCGCCCTACCGGGCCGCAACATCGTACCTGTAACTTAAACTTGCAAAACATTTTGTTTGAATGTGTTTTGTAATGAATAGTTGTGGTTTATAGGGGTGTGCGAAGCTTCGCATTGTCGAAGTCGAATCAAAGATTTATGTTTTTCAACTTCGTCTTCGACCAATAAAAATCTTTGAGTTGAAAGTCGGTCGAAGGTAACCACAATTCGCTTCAAAACAGACAAAATTATTTATGTGGAGCAGGTATTTTCCATTTATTTGTAATTGTATTATTCTGTGTAACTTTCACTTAAAAACTCAAATTCATGGCACAGCGGTGAACTATTTATTTAGTTTAGGCTACATTCGGCGGCACAATTTCACTTAAGCCGGAGTCACAATAACCCAACAAAACTACGCCGGCGCAACGAAAACAATATCTGTAGCCAGTAAATCAGTAAGTACAGTAAAGTACCATTTATCCAGACTTCCAAACACCGGAATATTCTAAATAACGGACATATTAAAAATATTTCCCTACATACCTTACGCATCAAATATTTTTTTTAGCTCAATACCACAGTAATTTCTGCTTTCCCGCGAATATATATTACATGAACAACAAAGAACTAAGAATCATAGAAAACTGCATACCAGTAGTACTGCAAGCTTTAGAGTAAAATCAGCATTAAAGTTGTCCCGATCACAAATGAGAAAGTCTTAACGGAGTGTGGTGCCTCCATATTGCTCATTTATCTATGGTGTTGCCAACAATGTTATTGTTTACGTTTCCCGTTCTATATTACGGCAGCGATTTATTATGACTTTAATCTTAAACTGTAAAGACTGCAGATTCATTTAAATCAGAATTGCCATTTTTGGTAATTATAGTTTTGTCATCGGCGACAACGAACAGAGAAATAAACCTCTTGTACGAAGTGGAAATTAGTGGTTGTAAATATGGCTTCTTCTAGCGGTTGGAAGGGAGTAGGCCTAAAATGTTAAGTCTCATGTTACGTTCAATGAAAGTTGGTTTTGTTCAGATACGTGGACATTAAAGTATTCCGTAATATAATTTCGAGTTATGGAGGTTTATTATCTCACTAAAAAAAATCCTAGTTTATCTTATGCACCCCCTGTTTTGAACCCAAAATATCATTAGAAAAAATTTGTTAGGCTACATTTGTAAATACGGTATAATTAATATTTTTTTCATTACCAATTGTTTGTGATAAATTTTTTTTCTTTGCTGTCTGATGTGAAAAAAATTAAATTCTTAGACTTCGACTTTACTTCGGCATTCCTTCGCACAATTCAAGATTCGATTCGACTTCTCTTCACATTTAAAAACAGACCTTCGCACAAGCGTAGTGGTTTAAAACTACAGCATTTTCTTTATAGTGCTTTCGTTGTATTTCAGTGGGTATTTAGCGGTATCATAATCATAATATAAGTAATGAAGCTGAAAACTTGTTCTGTGTTTGAAAAATTAGGGATGATGGAGAAAAATTTACTGTACTTCTATTACAGATTAGAAGTAATATTTTTTTTTTAGCAGAGCTTGGTACAAAGAAAAGTTATGTTGCTGGTTGCTATGCAATTTCTAAGGGGCCTAATGAAATGTTAGACTGCAGTAAGATTAATCTTATCTAGGCTTGGCATAGAGATAAGTCATTTAATTACATTATGAATTGAAAAAACAAACCAATTTCTGCTTTTCTTCCTTTAATTTTGTGTTCTTAAAAGCTGTGATTGGTCAGTTCACACTGCTTACTGTTACCAGTGCAGTAATTGCCGTAAAATTTTCCTTTACCAAATTAACAACATTGAACTTTCTAACCTGTAATAGCATTTACCTTAATCTGACTTAAAGATCTTTCAGATTTCATCAGAATGCTAACTACTACTGTCTAAAATAGTGAAATCATAGCAATAAAGAATAGCTACACTATGTGAACTGAGCAAAAAATAAATATCAGTAAAATTATTTTAAATCGAATATAGTAAATTACAATTTTTAATTTATCTAGTGACATTGCTTATCTGAGCAACAGATACCGTATTCGCTGCTAATTTTTTTCTGTTACATAAAATGTATGTAAATATAAAAATACTGGAAAAGTTATAATCGGCTCAGAAAATTGGCAAGATTAGCAATAGGTGATCGGTATTGTCATGACAGGTTAAATTGTTTGACTCAGCACTAGTATTTAATAAAAGTAATTGCAAATGTTTCCGTTTGTTTGAAGTAATTTAATATTTCAAAAATTATTTTAAAATATACTGTGAAAATAAGGTAAGTTTACCACATAAAAATAAATGTGTAAAGAAGTTAGCATGCGCAAAAGTTATAGTGGCAAAACAGCAGTTTGGCAAGAGTGATAGAGGCAGGGAGATGGAGGAAGAAAGAGTGTGTGTGCGTCATGTATGTGGCATTTGTATGCCTTTGTTGTGGCTGTAACAAATGCTAAATAAAGATGACTTTTGTTAATGTATTTAATTTTTTAACATGCTGAATTTACTGGAATAGAGGCAGAGGTTTTTATTTCCAGAAAACAACAGTAAAATCCTAGGTTGGCCTTAGAATCTCTTATCTAATTTTTTTAACTAGTATTTGCATAATACTAAATTACACAAAATCTAGCCTCATTAAATATTTTATCACAAATGTGTTGGTTTCCTTCCTGAATATAGAGTTTAACACAAAATTCGTCACTTATAAACAATAAGGAAAAAATCTGTAAAGAAACCATTTACCTGCAGCACTACCATGTTAATTTAATTGGGCATGTTCAATCTGATGCATGAAATACAGCAAAACTGCATCTACTACTTAGATACCTTAGTCTATGGATTACTCAAGCAATACTTAATACAGTAGAATCCCGTCATAGCGAACACGGAAATAGCGAAAACACGGTTATAGCGAAGTCTTTTTGAGAAACCGTCAAAAAATGGCAAGAAAATTCCATGAAAAATGTGAGTTTTATGATTAAAATCATGTATGGTGAGTCGTGTGAAGCAGGCTTGCAGCGTGATTCGTGGCAGTGTGAAGCAGGATTGTGGCGATATACGTGACCTTGTGAAGTAGGTATTTGGTATCTTGACAGCCGGATGTACAGATTACCTCCACCCCTCGCGCAGCAAAGATGATGACACGGCTATTTGGAACAAGAACTGCGTGTTCTGACTGAATAACGCAGAACATATACTGTTTCTTCACTAAGAATAATTGCTGCCGGCTGTGCTATAGCTGAGTCTCTCTCTCTCTCCCCACGCATACAGAAGAAATGCCTCTGGGAGATACGATATTGCTGTCTCTTTCCCTCACACACGCACCTACACACAACTACTCCTGCTCATCTCTTTTTAGCTTGCTGCAGCCCATATTTTACTCCGTAGATGTTGAGCTTCTTGAGATGAGCAGCAAGGACGGCGGATGAGAGGACACATCCTGTGTCAGTGCATTTGCTGTTCCGATTTACCTTCATGCTCACACAGTCGGCTGTACGTGTTTTTATCTTTAAGTTTAGTGCCAATTTCAACATTTACTGTACGTTAATTATAAATTGTAATTTAACACACAACGTCCCATTAACTTGAGCGAGATGCAATAAATCCTTGTGGGCTGGCTGTTGCATTGTTAAAGTATCGTACCCACCGTCAGGAATAGTGTGGGAACCAGAGTAAGCCACTTTTTTTTTTATCTTGGAGCGAGTCTGTTTGGACAGCTGAAGGGGAAGAAAGAAAAATAAAAAGTAAAAAAAAATCACCGGTGGTGGGTTGTGTGTGAAAACGAGCATGTCTAGCTTTAGCACTGCTTTTCAACGAACTATCTGTCTTAGATTTGGTAGCGCTCACGTAGGTCAGACATGTTTTCTGTCGGCACACTGCTGAAATAAAATCACAAACTTGTGACATTACTCAAAGTCAATGCATACATGTGCGCGCACTTCTGTTACTACTAATTGGCTTCAAACTTAACTTTGTGTTGCTGCTAAACACAGTTCACGACTAAAGTGCGAAAATAAAGCAACTATCAATTTTGGAGTCGCTTATTTTTGCTGGCAAATAACATAGCATTACCTGCCCAACGGCCAAGCTGCTTTTTGTGTACCTCGGGCAAGTGCAAAAATTATTCGAAGCGTGCCACAGTGTGAAAGGGTACACATAATTATCATCAGAGCATGCATGCTAAAATAAATATATAAATTGCTACACTCGTCAAACTGATTACATTGGTCTGCAGAGGCCGGCAGTGTAATCATGTTGACTGCCGGCGCGTGCACTTTTGCCGCGCGCCCGCATGGGCGAGACACCGTTGAGGCGGTCCAGCGATTGATAGCCATACTCACATGACACGGTGGAGTTTTTGGCCCGTTTTGACTTACCCAACAAGTATGGGTGCAACTATTTGCTATCATTGTAACCAGCACATACTTACCTGTTAAAATAAACCTATATTTCCTTAAAATAATGTACTACTTTGTAATTAAATAACATTAAAGACAGTTTTAATGCAATTTTTGGGTTTAGAAGTCAGAATCGGCCAAATTCGGCTATAGCGAAGACACTGCTATAGCGAAGTTCGAACCTAGAGCTGTGACATTTCGCTAAAACGAGACTCTACTGTACTATTACTGCTTCATGGAACGCACCTGATGTAGGTATGTACTCTTAGTACCAGCAATTTTGTCATTTTTATTTTATCATGTTAATTCTATATTCTTATTTTTGGTTATAGCAAATTATAGTAAAGATTAGACTCTTGGTGCTATACGACTGTGTCCTTCCACCAATTATATTGCATTGCTGAGGTCAAGTGAGCCATTTCTTCTGCAGGTGTTTTGCCAGCAAGACGTTTATCGTGTCAAATAGTAGTCCGTCTAATTTTTATTTCAATGTTTGTGATGATTTCCTGTAAATGTACGAACACCGCCCCCTTAAGCAAATGCGAGAAATGTGTTCTAGTTGTGTTGTAGTCGTAGTCGCCAGACTACCCAACTTCAAAAACTTAAAATTTTTTTAAACTGTCACTGGCGTAAAACAGACAATTTTCTAAGAAAGTAATAATGATTTCATTTAGTAGGCGGAATTTTTCTGAAGAAATTGATACCTGACAAGCCTATAATAGTTACCTAGTTTCCAAAAATTTTAACAGCGAGCGCGAGTGGCATGTATAGGCAGCATTCCACAACAATGTGGATGCCTAGGTCCTTTCTCATGACATACTTGGCGGCGGCGGATGAACATCAGGGATCTAGGTATGCACTAACCAGTTGAAACAACACAGCAGCGGATGGCATAAGAACAAAGATGGAGATAGTGTGTCACTGTTCTGTCAGAATGCGCTAGTTTGCATTGTGCAAGTTGTTCTAACACCGTACTGTAGTGTGCGTCATAAAATACAAGTGTTTTACTGAAATATAAACATAACTCGCCGGCACAAAACGACGAAGTGTTAAGGTGAATGTCACGTTAGTTTTGACATAGTAGTACATGTAGTAGTAATCAGTTTGACGAGTGTGGCATACTTTTTTTTAGTGTGTGCTCTTGTCATTATTCTATTTCTGACAGAGTACAGTGGTTCCAACGTGTTATAGCTGAATTTGGTGCAGTTATTTTCAAAAGATTACACTGAATAAACCAGAGCATCCATCAAAAATACTTTTTCGGTAAGAAACTTTGGGGAAAAAGAAATATTTCCCTGCAAAATTTGAGGACAACGACTGGCTTTGTTCTACACTGTTGGATACGTGTGCCCTTTCACGTTGTGGCAAGCATAACATTTGTGTGCACTTCGAATAACGAGTAGTTCAAACTGAATCATTTTTAATGCAGTTGTTTACTTCTAGACGTGCTCGTTGGGCTGATGGGATATGCTCATAGCTGGACATTTTTTATGTCATGCTCTTTGCTGCGTCATTCCATCCATCCAAAGAGCAGTTAGTCCGCTGGCTTATTAAACAGCCAGATAAAGGAATTCTTGCAGTACTGTTTCAGATTATTTTTTTATTAACTTGACTGTTTCACACCTAAACTCTTTACAGTGAAACTTCATTATAAAGAACTTCAGTATAAAGAATTTCTCACTTTAAAGTATAAATTAAAATACCCATCTGAAATTAAAGTAATGTAAAATGTGTTCAGTTTAAAGAAGTTTCAGTATAAAGATCATCATTTTCTAGTTTTTTCATTTTCTTTATATGTAATGAGATTTTACTGTATACTGTGACGCGTCCTGCGTCTGCTGTTGTGTGTTGCTGTGGTCTATTGTTATTGTTTGTTGTCACTTGGCGTTGAGGTTATGTGGCTTGGCGCGCTCCGGATAGCTCAGTTTGTTAAAATAAATGGTGATGGAAACTATTATGGTGATTTTACAAATTAAACAACAAAATACGGCAACTGTTCGTTTAATTTCAATTTTTTGTTTTACAATTTCTGCTTACTTAGTGATGACTCGACTGTTTGGTACAAAAACACAAACCAATCCGGCGTTACCATGCCCGAACAAATGAAATAATTATGAAACACCCGTTCGTTGCCTGAAACTTTAGAAATTTATATGCTATGCCATCCCACAGTATCTACCACCACCTTCATATAAGGTTTGAAAGTAAAAAACAAAGAAAAAACTCCAGAGGTACTAAAGTAGCCTACTGCAGCCTCTCCAGCGCTCCCAGGGCTAGCCCCGCTGCACCCTCGTGACCTGCAAAACGTCTCTCTCGCTCCGCCATCACTACCCGACTGATAAACCCTCGGCGGACATGGTAACTAATAGCGCACAACGGCGGAGTGATACAACAGTATCCAAAATTTAACACAACCAGCAAAATTACCCTTAAAACATGAAACAAAGCATTCCAAGATCTGAATTTATAGTTTTTACATCAAAATAAAATGATTTATCCACACAAATAAAATAATTGAGGACAAAAGGTGCACAACAGTGGAACTACTTTCGCGGCGCAATACCCTAAGCAACCCCCTGTGATGGCTGACCTACGTGCGTCAATAACCTACGTCATGGAGAGAATTCCATGAAGCAATCGATCAACCACAATGTCGGCGCCAGAAATCCTACAGCCTGGAGAAGCTTGCAACACCTGAAGTTACTCACTTCACCAGGGAAAATTTAATAATATGCTAAAATTGCCAAAACTCAAAAATTAATCAAAATACAAGAAAAAGTTATATAATCAAAAATAATAAAAATTTTACTGTGGTCAATTTGAAACAAACAAGCCAGGAAAATAATCAAATGACTCTACTTTAAAATTTCTTGACTATTTCATATTTAAATTTTGAAAAGATGAATTTAAATTAACATGTCCCCAATTACTAGGTTATAGAATTCTGTTGTATCATACCGGACACTTGACAAACTCACTCTGAAAATGGCATATAGCCTGTTATGAAAGATTTACATTTAAATTTAAATAAAAAAACCAAAACATTTTATAATTATTTAAACAAGATGGGGAAGTGGCTGAACACTTCACAATACGTGTTCATCGGTGTTTAATTTTATCACCTGTCCGCAGCAGGTATAAATCAGCACGGACAGGTAAATTAAATTTTTTACTGTAATGCATTGGCTGGCAAAAATAACCGATGGTAACATTGGTAGTTACCTTAATTTTGCACGCTAGTCGTGAACTGTGTTCAGTGGTGCTAAAAAGTTAAGTTCAAAGCCAATATTGAGTAACAGAAGTGGGCGCATGTGTCCAGACTTTGAGCACAGCCACAAGTTTGTGGACAGATTCATCCTAAGAGAAAGAAAAGGTTGCCAACTGCCCCCGGCTACCCCAGGCAAAGAGTACAATATTTTAACAGTGCAACTGCCAGCCCATATGGATTTATTGACACAGGAGACAGTAATGCATCCTCTCATTCGCTGTCCATGCTACTTATCTCAAAAACTCAAATTCTGGACAGTAAAATCTGAGCTGTAGCAAGCTAAGCAGAGATAAGCATGAGTAGAGTGTGTGCGTGTGTGTGTCTGTGTATGTGTGTGCGTGTGTGTGTCTGTGTATGTGTGGGTGAGTGTAGGGGTGGTTGGATCATATAGGGAATAGAAATGGGGAAAAAGACAGTCGATGGCTTGTCTTGCTTTACAGAACAGTATCACTTTGGTGTTGCTCTTGCGGCCTATCTCACCAGGTTGCGCTGCAAGTGTGTTCTAGCAGTTGCTTTTGGAACATTTTCATCTTTTTTTACTGCTATGACTTAATGATTTACTGTAATCACTTAGGTATATAATTGCCGGTTTTTAGTGAACTTATTTTAAATAAATTTTTCTGCTTGCAATGTGTTAAATTTTTCTGTTTTATTCCTTTAAATTTTAAAGATTTTTAAATCTTTTTTGACAGGGATTGAGAATACTGTTGTGGTTGGGTTGTCGTAGTAGTAGCAGATGTTGTAGTTGCGGGACTTGACTGTATTATAAAATGCAGCTACAGTAAAATCCAGTTATGGAGTTCCTGGACAGAAAAAATTAAACCGCCTCCTTAACGAGGAAAATTATATAAAAGGGTTAATTTACTTTTATTCATAGACACTGTAAAAAGTATCTTAAGTTTATAAAAATTGACATGTAGAAGTTATCTCCCTTAAGAGTTTTTCACGGTCTTATCGATTTCAAGGCAATAAAGCCTTGATCTAACCCAACTACAGTCTGTGGTTCCCGAGAATTGTGTTGTTAGATTGCGAGTGTTGTTAGAGATTAAAAAAAAGAATTTCGATGCTTAAAACTCAACAAATTTTGTATAAAGTATGTACTGAATTTTGATTAAAGTTTGAGGAATGTAGGTTTCTCAGTTATGCTGGTAATTTCTTGTTTTCTAATATTTTTGAAGAAAGAAAAAAAAGAAATTTCATGATTTTATTTTCGTGGAAAACTTTTATATGCTATGAATTTCGTTCACCTGTGAAAAAAATTTATTTCTAGGTGTGTTAAAAATTTCAAGCCGATGCAAGGGTTGCAAAATACTGTAATTCTGTGAAAAGATGAAGTGAGGCGTGTTGTTGTTCCAGCGGGAGGCGAAAGAGATGCAGCAGATGTTGGTCGCCCAGCAGGCAGCAGCTGCAGTAGCAGCCCAGCAGCAAGCTATTGCAGACAAAAATGCTCTGCACTTGAATTGGGCCGGCAAGAAATCTACAGTCAAGGTCAAATCTCTTGCTGAGATTCAAGCTGAGGAGCAAGAGAAGATATCTAAGGTTGGCTCCAGTTACATCCTTTCTTCTCTGATGATGTTTGCAAATATTCTGTAATACTAGTGCTTGATGTTCTTTTGTTATTTCTGGTAAGTATACAGTGGAAACTCGTTAAGACGAATATGGGTTAAGACGGGAATACTGCCATAACAACAGTATTTTTGTGCATCATCAATTTCTGTATGAAATACAATGTTAATTAATTTGTTTAATACAAGAGCATTGTCACGGTTGCGTTCGTTATGACAGAATAACTGCAGTACCAGAGGCGCCAACTACGTACTACGGATTATCCGTAGTTTATACGAATTATGATGGTTTACTACGGAAGTACGGATTCTGTTGATAAACTACGAATTTATTTGCTACCGCCCGACTGTAAATGAACTGGCATGTTCCATTGTGTATGCATATTTTTCGATTCATAGCTCTGTGGATCGTATGACGTGCTATTTCTTTTCTCACGCTCCAGCACACAAACATTGTATTGTTTCTCGCTTTTTTAGTTTGCTGAAACCATATTTTGGTGATGGTAGAGTATTTACTAACTAGTGTGTTTACACTTTGCGCGGCACTCGTCGGAAGGTTCTCGTATGTATCTCTTACAATCAATTGTTCATATTACTTCGGACGAGACCGCAGTCTTCCGACTTATTGATTAGTTGTTGATATTGACTCATGCAGTCGAATCGAGTCGTGTGTGGATATTGTTGCTTCTTCCGCTGATCAGCCATATTAGAAACTTATCAATGTTGCTGTAGTTTAACGAAAGTTTGTTGATGTGAATGTTTAAATTCAATTATGAGTTTGAAACAGATCAGTGTTGGAGAAATATCATTCAGAATATTCACAGTTGTGGACAGGTTTAAGTGCTTCTAATGTATCTCAACTCGTGTTTTGTGAGTTGTGCAATTGTGACTTAAGTGTAAACACGATGGAAAAGATGCCGCCGTCAATATATAGTTACGGTAAAAACACATCAAGCATTTTCGAAGTTAGAAATTTCGAGGATAAAATATATTATAATTAAATGATTCTGTAGATTCAACAACAAATGCCGAAGTTACCGACGCACAGGTAATGTGACACATTTAAAGGCAGTGCTAGAATTGCCAAATAACCGTAAAAATTGAACACACACTTTTGAGTGACGCATGCTATAACTACCGCTGTTTAGCCACCCTAAGAGGGATGGAAACCTGGGAATTTCTTACGGTGCGGTTACAGTTATTTCTATACTGCTACTGTAAGGTCAACATAGCATGGGCTTAAGATAATACGTTCAATACGGAAAAATACTAAAAAATACGGATTTTTCCCAAAATTACTACTGAAAGCTTTGGTAAATGGTTGGTACCTCTGCAGTACGCGAAACTCGGAAACGATAATTCTGATGGAGCAGGCATCACAGCGATAAGCGGTGATCGATACTGTGCGATGAGTCGACTCTATCAACGCGTGTACACAAAGAAAATTGCGACACCTTTGTCTCCTGGTGGTAGCAGTCCACGCTACCCTAGAGGCCAACGCTCAACGCAGCCATGTTATGCTTGCAAGATAGTGTTAAATAATTTAGCATTCAGATGAGAATAATTTTCCTTTTTCATACACAAAAAATTTTTTCCTTGTATGAAAATATGTTACGAGAGGTAATGTTTCAAAGTGCGTATACCGTGCCATTGTTTTAACGCGTGTATTGGTTTCGCGTACGCAGGTGCATAATCAACACTGCATCGTCATTCATCCATGAATGTTAACGTATACGTTAAGGTATAAATGTAAATTTTTTTAAAATGTGTTTATAAGACATTGACATTACGTTGCTGAGAATATAGTACCTATAGTACCCCAAAAAAAATTGTTTTTGAAAAAAAAAGAAATTGAATTTTTTGTAGTGTTGGGTTGATTCCTAAAATACACCGATTCAGATTCCAACATCGATTCTTAAAATTGGGATTCGATTCTTCGATTCCGAGTCCGATTCTAAGGCTTTCCTTTTAATTTTTTTTTATCTCATTTTATTTTTTTATATATAAAACCTTCATAATCCCTTTGAAAGAAATGCAATTACATGAACTAGGTTACATACATAAAACACACATATAGGCCTATTTGTATGTTTATAAAAACGATATCTGTGCAATTTGACTAAATTATATAACTTACTAGGCCTTGGAGGTTAGGTTGGTTTTGTTTGGCAACCTAATTTTGTGCATACTGTAATTGAATATGCACATTTGGTGGGAACACATTTCGTGATCAGCAGGTTTTACCGGTACTTATGTAGTAAATACTGTGAATAAAAATTTACTGGTAAATAGGAACTTTTGGTTATTATAAAAACCAACCAATACAATAGTTTTCCAAGTTCCGTTTCTCTTCAAGTTTTTGTTTTCGGCTTCTGCGAGTCGTACTAAAAAAAAATTCAATATTTTTCTGCTTTGCCGACATACATTTTAAAATATTTGTGAATTAAAAAGTGATTTACAAATAACGACGGAACAATTTTACTACATATTCACTACCGTTTATTACTGTTGCAGTGTTTACAAACTTCGTGCAAAATTGTGAGATTTTTGCAAAATTTGCCACTTCTGTTTGAAACAGCGAAATTTGTCAATTACTGTTTGCTAAATTAGGAAAGAGCTGTGCAATTTTTGTTGTGTTCCCTTGTAACTTCCGTCTGATTTGAGTTATGGATTATACGAATTGAGAAAATCGATTTTCTTCCGTGAAAGCAGCGTGTTTCGAGAGTATCGAAAGAGACATGAAAATTTTGGTTGCTTGGGTTAAGCAAGGCAACGTGTTTGTTTACCCCAGTGTTTCAGCATGAAACTGACCAAAATACCACTGTTCTGTTCCGAAAACGTTTAACAGGCCGCCAGCCGAAGGTGCGAGTACCCCGACGCCATATTGACAATTAATTGTCTATCACTAATTGTCACCAAGTCCACCAGAAGCGCTGCATGGATGGTGCTCAATTCAAGTACATACCGCCTATTGAGGTTCATATGTTAAAACACAGTTCAATTTCACACACATTATTTACAAATCACACCACCAGGTTTTACGTGATTCTCGTTTATTTTTGTTTGAAATTCGTAGTGATAAAATAAATATTATATACCGTATTTTAATACAGCAACATTAATTGTAAACAAAAAATTTTACATTTGTAATGATATGACGTATATTTTGCCAGAATGGGAGTCTCTGAAAATGACACGATGTAAATTTTATTTACACATCACGTAAAATGCAAGGAACGAATGACATATTCAGCATAAATTTTCTGGCGACAAAAGTGAAAAAGGTGATAAAATTGTTGAGTCTTAAATTGAACATCTAGAGGCGAAACACGAATGAACAAATTTAAGGTATGTAGGTTGTTCTATTCAAAGTTTTTTTATTCTTTATGGTGTTTTTTTGTAACTTCGATTAATTTATACCGACGTAATGTCATAAAATGCGATGTAAATAAATTTATCTGGAGGTTTTATTAAATAGTTCGGTGGTTAAATTGTTAAGAGGTTCAACATAACCTAACACAGGGCTGCCACCAAGTTAGTTTTCAAAATCCTGCAATTAGCATTAAAAAATCCTGTAAAATCCTGTAATATTTTCAACTTATGTTTACATACTTTTCTGAAGTATTATTAGACAGTTTTTGCTGTAAAATTTTGATAGTGAAAAAATACATATACATAGTAAATTATTATTATACAATGAAATACTAAGATGTTATACTGTAAACCATCTACATACTGTTAATATTGTGACGTGCAGTGGCACATAACACTTACTTGGCCCCTTATCATACAGTAATTTAAAATTATTTTTTGTCTTAATTAATATTTTTTTTTCGGTTGTTTATAACAAATAAAAACGTGTGTGCGAAGCTTCGCATCGTCAAAGTCGAATCAAAGATTTTTGTTCCTTCGACTTTGTCTTCGATCAATAAAAATCTTCGAGTTGAAAGTCGGTCGAAGATACCCACAATTCGCATCAAAACAGACAAAATTATTTATGTGGAACAGGTAATTTTCCATTTATTTGTAATTGTACTATTCTGTATAACTTTCACTTAAAAACACAAATTCATGGCACAGCGGTGAACTATTTATTTTGTTTAGGCTACATTCGGCGGCACAATTTCACTTAAGCCAGAGTCACAATAATCCAACAAAACTACGCCGGCGCAACAAAAACAATATCTGTAGCCAGTAAATAAGTAAGTACAGTAAAGTACCATTTATCCAGACTTCCAAACACCGGAATATTCTAAATAACGGACATATTAAAAAAAATATTTCCTTATGTGACGCGTCTGCGTCTGTGTGTTGTGTAGATCTGTCTGTTGGTGTAGTCACTGTAGTGGGCGTTGAGGTTATGTTACGTGAAGTGTGCCAGATAGCTCAGTTTGATTAGTTTTTCTACACCATCAGCCTGGTTTTAACTTGAAGTGAGACACTCAAAATTCGTCAGTAGTTATATTTATTTCTATAGGTGCATTACATTTCATAATATGCGGTACCGTTCAGTATTGCAATTTGCATTTAAATTCACTTTTCGACAGACGCTTAGCTACCATGATTTTTCCATCCGACTTGTTGTATGGGTCAAGTTCTACCCAGTTATTAACTTATTAAAAAAAAAAGAAACAAACTGACAAAAAAAGAAAGGAATATCTATCACGAATAAACTCGGACCTGTTTTCCTGTTCGTACACTCGCAACACCCATCACCTCACTACTGCCTGTGATAAGGCAGAGAAGAGAAAAAAAATGTCTATGTCCCTTTTAGTCACGCCAACGGACTCTAGGCTTTCTTCCCCATCTGCCTGACACACGTCCTTCCTCTCGCGCCATCCCTGCACGACTGTTAAATCATGGACGCTCATGGTAGCTAAGGTATCCCTCGGCGGAGTGATACAACAGATTCCAATTCCCCCAAAAGCAGTAAAATGACACTTAAACACATCCAGGGTGTCCACCGACAAGGAAAACCTGGAAAACAGGGAAAAGTCAGGGAATTTCATCTTACAGGGAAAAGTCAGGGAAATATCAGGGAATTATCATTTGGATCAGGGAAAAATGATACAAAACAGCCCAGAATAAACATTTTTGTAGTATGTACTGAATAGTTAAATTATTATAATTTAGTTATCGCAGTAAATCAAGTTTTAAGCGCTTCTGATTACATTCAATGCTGGGAAACCTGATTAATTTTTTTGATATAAAATAGTTTTTCTTATTTTATTCAACATATTGAGTCACTTAGTATGTAGTCTGTGATTCAAATGGACGTATCCAATTCTTTTAATGTTGTTCCAGTAAATCTATTTATTTCAAATATGCTGTGTGTTGATGTAAAATTATGGAATCAAAGATACCAGTTCGACCATGAAGTTACGGCAGCTTGTAACATTTTGGGTCTCGAGCACCGAAGAGGGTGAAAGAAGTTGGGAATAACCAGGATTAAGATTGGGATTAACCAGGATTAAGATAAGAAATATCCTTGAGAAATCTCACCAAAGTCCCAGCACTACTTTCGCAAGCAAAATACAGGAGTGACCGGTTACTGTGAAGCGATCACACCTGCCATTTGGCCGATGCAGGCCTTAAAAAGTTTCAGTTTTGCCGATAATAGGAAAGGGAAAATTAACAGATATTACCTGGAAAACAGGGAAAAGTCAGGGAATTCCAAAACTGAATATCAGTGGACACCCTGAAACAAATGATTCCAAAATTTGAATATATAGTTTTTACATTGAAATAAAATTATTTATCCACACAAATATAATAATTGGGGACAAAAAGTGCGCAACAGTGGAACTACTTTCGCAGCGCAATACCCTAAGCAACCCCTTGTGATGGCTGACCGACGTGCTTCAATAACCTACGTCATGGAGAGAATTCCATGAAGCAAGCGATCAACCACAATGTCGGCGCCAGAAATCCTACAGCCTGGAGAAGCTTGCAACACCTGAAGTTACTCACTTCACCAGGGAAAATTTAATAATATGCTAAAATTGCCAAAACTCAAAAATTGGTCAAAAAACAAGAAAAAGTTATATCAACAAAAATAATTAAAATTTTACTGTGGTCAATTTGAAACCAAACAAGCCAGGAAAATAAACAAATGACTCTACTTTAAAATTCCTTGACTATTTTATATTTAAATTTCGAAAGGATGAATTTAAATTAATATGTCCCCAATTACTAGGTTATTGAATTCTGTTGTATCATACCGGACACCTGACAAACTCACCCTGAAAATG
>PNEQ01111412.1:0-16459 GCA_003012365.1 Medauroidea extradentata
ACCGAACATTTTTGGTACCTCGTTCTTCTCCTCTGCTCCGACCCCCCCTCCCCCTTTCCAAATACAAACATTATTTTTTTGTCAGGGATATTATTATGCATAATCTTCGCAGGCGCACACAACTAACCAAAGTTTCGGATGAATGGTACAGGATCGCATACTTCCCATACAGACAAACATACACACATTAATTTTGCATACAGGAATTTTAGACTGAAACTAATTTTTGACATGATTCACAGGTACGTTGAAAGGTGCATCGAATATAAATTAAATCATTCGAAATGTTTTTTGAACGTCAGCAAAGATAAGAAGAAATCCTACATAAAAGGTTTTACTATTTTGACGAGCATATAGTCTACCAAACTGACAAATTTAGTTGACATAATCTATGCTGCCGGTATCAAATGAACGAAAAAGTCCGCTTGGCACTGGCAAATGGTTAAACAGAAAGCACAAAGTTGACGAAAATTGTAGTCCTCTTTCATAGGATAGCCACTTTTGTATTTAACGTTCATTTAGGTATCACGTCAATTAAGGAAATTCTGTAACGTCCAAATATGTGTAGCGTTACGTGGTTAATGGGCACCTTATAATTTTACCAACTGCACTTACACGACATAAGTTTCAGTTTAGAAGGAGATAACTTCTCGTGCGAACTCTTATGCTTGATAATAAAGAATACGCGGTTGGTAAGAGTTCTTGTAGATATTTTGCAGTAAAGTTTTTTTCCTTCAGAGGGTCAGTCGTCGGTGGCATATGTTGCTGTTTAATAGCACCGTATTATGCATACATACACTGTAAAAAATTATTCTTTAACTTACCATACCGATTCATAGCCGTGTTAAGAAAGCAGACATGTTAAAAATATTTTTCCATACATCACTAGTAGCGTATCTATACATTTCCTGAAAATTGTCAAATGTATATTCATGTACCAAAACTGGAGCAGTAACAATACTCAATAGTTGCTCTATTAACAAACTGAAATATTGTAAGCGTTCCATACTGTGCTATTTAGGAAATTTTTTACAGCGTATAATATAAAATGGGTGAGTGATTTTTGGTCAGCGCTTAACGTCGAGGTATTCAGCGCTGGTGATGTGAGACATGAGGTGAGTATGGAGCAGCGCCGGAATGAAAAGGAGATCCCTGAGAAAACCCGTCGACCAATGACATCGTCCGGCAAGATTCTCACATGCGAAAATCCGGGGACTGACCCCGCGGGGAATCGAACCTGAATCGCCTTGGTGGGTCTGACTATTCGGCCACCGCGGACCCTAAAGCAGGAACGAACACGCTGAGTATATTTATAAATATTTTTGGGTAACAGTGTAATTTATTTTATAATTGCTGAATGGCCTGCCAAATTTCCCTTTGTGCAGCTGAAACTATAATATGCTTTGACATATTTTGTATACAGGTTGTCCGGAAAATGACCTTATAAAAAGCACACCACATGAATCCTGGCCTACATTTTCGCCACGGGGGTAGCATAAGGTCTGAATGTAGGCGAGGGAGCGAAGCCAAGAGGGGGGAGAGGTAGCCACCAAATTTGCCAGCCGCCATATTGCTTTAACCTCAAGAGTACACACCAGACTGGTGTTTTTTATGGTAAATTAGTGTATTATGCTCTTTAATAGATGTTTCAGGTTGAAAACTCTATATTTTAGCCCTGTTTACACACCTCCTAACTAATATTTCCTCAATTTTTTAATTAGTCGGCCATATTGATAACAGCCACGTCAAGCGTTTGTTTGGTTACAATTCCCGGCGACATGCTCCATCTGTACCCTTCTAACATCTTGGATTTTCGCACACAATTTGGCAACACTGCCATGGAGAAAGTCCCTTCTTGCGCTCAACGATCAGGTAATGTTTTATACACGCTACGTCAAGTAAACGTAGAATCATGTTTGGACGTGACAAAAATGCATAATTTTTATATTTGCAGCGCATAGTGTTAATTTTACAAACGTTACTTGTGACTAAATTTTCTCTTTGTAAACAGTCTATAACTCTCATAGTTACACCATACCGGCATGTGACAGTTAGCATTTTCACATTGCGGGAACATAGGAACAACAAAGGCCGAGTAACTTATTCAAATGAAACAGTTTAAACGGAAATAATGTATTATGGTGCATGTGCTAAAAAATTTTTAAACCCACAAGAAAGTAATTTGGTCTTATTTAAAAATGTGGAGATTCAACCCGCAAATCACAAACGTGATGTGTGGCGGTTATCCGTGTACTGGTTGGCACAGTCAAATGAATAACGACTCTGCACAAAATCACTCTGTCAATATCCATGAAGCAGGATTGCAGATGTGCACGGAAGGCACTATAAATAATTGGGGTAAAAATCTTTTCACCGAAAATTCCCGTCCCTACCTATGTGTAGGGACCCCTGTTTTTCGCGAAAATAATTTTGCCCAAATTTGTTTCAATGCCTTCCGTGCACATCTGCAATTCTGCTTCATGGATATTGGCAGCTTGTATTTGTGAAGTGACGTATCTAATCTGACTGAGCTAATCAGAATAAGGTTACAGCAACACCACACGTCTGTGATTTGCCGACAGAATCCCAAGGCTCTGACAGTTAAAATATCCAATAATTGACCACGAAGTAAAATTGCAGGTGTGCACGTAAGACACTGAAACAAAGTGGGACAAAATTCTTTTCGCGAAAAACAGGGGTCCGTTCCACAGGCAACTGAGAGTTCTGTATAGTCACTGCTAATCACAGCTTGCCCTGGAACACTCCACGCTTAGTCACTGAGCTTGAGTATGCATTGATTCTAGCATGCAGGTCATTGACCTCGCGAATTTTTCCTAGCCGTGCACATAAGGCTGTCGCCTACTTGAAGTTTATACACATGTCTTACGTCCAGGAGCAAGGCAACTATCGCCGTACGTCACGTGACATATTACCGCATGTGTGCAAGTCACATTCAAACTTTCCGTCAGAGACATTCACAAATAATCGCACACATAAATGCACGGTACTATTTCCTGTGGTACACCAGACCCTACCAAGTCTTCTACCGTGAATATCTTGATAAAAGAGAAATAATAGAGCGTGGTGTAATGTAGTTCTAAATATATATACTCGCCTCAACTATCCCAGTTTCGATGTTTATGCCGGGCCTCGCCATGTGCTAGATTCAGGAAATCCGCACCGTCCATCACACGCCCACTTGGGGTAGCTACAGAGGCGAGATTTACAGCCCTGCTCTGTCCCTCGACATCACTTTGAGGTTAAATTAAGCACTTAGACCAGTTTCAAACGACGCTATAGCAGTAGTCCTCATTTACCTACAAGCAACCAGACAATACGTGATCTTAACATTACGTGTGGAGTCGAGCAGTGCCAGCACACTGGACTTGTGTTCGTTTCCTGCTTCGTCCATATAGGTCATGATAGTTCCGTATAATGTGCTGCATTAACTAACGCTTAACACTTTGTACGAAATGTACACAAGCGCATTCTTACACACTGAATCGTGATAGCAAAATATTAACTGATTACTAGAGAGGATGATTTATCACGGGAAAACTTGACTATCTGCTGGGTTTCAACGCACGTTCAGTTTACAAGAAGATGACTGGCTTTCTCTTTAATGTGGAGCTGTTGCCTTATTTGACTGATCCAATAAGAATCCTGATATTGTTATATTTGATGCCTGTTATTGGTCTGCAGACAGCTACGTTGTGTCAGGCATACATCACGTAATCATACGTGTTGTAATTAACTACAGTATTTTAAAGGGTATGTTAGCACAAAACATTTTCGCGATATATCATCCTCTCTATTGATTACCAGTGTTTTTTCACTGGTTTAGTTTGTCGAAACTTCTCAATCTGAAATGAACGAAATATGCATTAAGAAAGGAACGATTCATGAATTCAGTGTTCTGGATGTTGGAATCCACTGTCTTGTATATACTCAAACCCTGGCCATTTGTCCGTTAGGTGCTACACAGGGGAAGAACAGGCAATGAACTAACATGCGGGGCTTGAGAATGCATTGTACAGTAAATTCTAACATGCAGAAGATGCAATAGTAACACGTTAGACTCGCATAAGGTGGGATCAGGATTCGATCCCCGGCTAAATAAATTAGTCCCATTCCACGATAATTTTGTTCATTACATGTTTTTTCCAGAAACGAAGATACCTCCAGCAGTAAAATTTTTATAAACAAATACAGAAGTTGTATCTTTGATACTATAGTCGAATGGAATATTAACGCAATTATAAAAAAAAATTAGATCCAAGCAAAATATTCTAAAACAACACTGTCCGTTTATAATACATATTCGTGTGTTAAACAAATAATTTACTAATAGTAACCAACAGTACGCGTCAATAATTTATCACCAGTAGCAAAAACCAAACAATTATTTCCTCGTTTTGAACTATTGGTGCAATTTTCAATTTTTTATTTTTATTTTTATTTTTTTACCGTGAAGAAGCTAAAAATTATACTTTTATGAAATGTATACAAAAGCCCCAATTTTCTTATATTTTTGGGTTGGGAGAAATATTTAGATACACTTATTTTATAGATGTTTCACCGCAGTATGTTTTTTTTTTACTACCTCTGCTTGAAATGTGCTGCACCGAGTTGCGATGATTCATTTTTTTGTCAAAACTCCCCAACGCCGATCATATCCGCACATCTACGAAAAGAACACATACTCCAAACTACGTCGCCCGTATCTGAAAAAATACCAACCAGCAGTAAACCCGGGCCAGCATAATACCAAGGGAGTTCAAATTTGTTCAATACCTGCTATCGTCGTTGAAAGACCTTCAATAAATTCTGACAGTTATTTTGATTGACGTAGTTTTTGTATGTTGTACATGATCAATTCAATTTCAGTTGGCATTTTTAGTCCTAAAGTGAACTTGAAATTATCCATTCCGCCGCATGTGTAGTAAATTTTTTCTTGTAGTGTTACTAACATTGCGTAACCACTCATTACTGTTTAAATTGGCGGAATTAAGGTTAATTCTACTGTAGGTTAGAAAGACCAATTTTATAAGTTTGTCACAGAGGAAAATTGCTGCCGCTTGAGACTATGTATCGGTAGTGCATCAAACTGACCAATCACAGAGCTTTCCTGAATTTTAAGATACGTTAAGTTAATCATTTAAAACGCGAATTCGTATTCTTTAAACTTAAAAATCGAATTAAATTACTTCTATGATTTACAAGTTTATTTAAATTTCATGTTACTACGGTTTCGTATTTATCTGGTACGTTAGCAATTGCAGCGAAACTAGCGGCAGAAATTTATCCTGTGCCAAACTCTCCCATAAGAAAAGACATTTTCTTTCTAACCTGTAGGAGAATTAACCTTAACGGAAGTGATGTTTAAACAAGAGTACGACCCGTGTCACAGCCTTTTTCCCGTACTTTCCTTCGTGCCGAAAAAAAAAATTCGTACGTACATGTCAAAGTACAGTACGAGCATACAAATGTTTTCTATCGAAAAATAAAAAACATTGTACAGAATTACTGAGAGTGTAGGAAAAAAAAACACCAACGGCACGCGGTGTTCCCAAGCGGTCACCCATCCAAGTACTAACCGCGCCCAACGCTCAGCGTGGTATGGCCGTTGGCGATCAGCATTTGGTGTTATTTTAATAAATTGCCGTTTATATGGAATAATGAAATTACTATATTATAATTTTGTTAGTTGACATTTTTTGTGCTTGCTTCTGAAAACATTTCATTACATTAATTGAAATTTTATTTTATTATTTTGAGACAAAATAGCAGGGCACAAATACATATTGATTTGGTTTTAATTTTCGGCAGGTTTTAAGAATTCGAATTTTTTTTAAATTTATAAAACATAAAAAAATTTAAAGACCGAACACATAAAACGATTTCTTAAAAATTATAAATTACAGTTTTAAAGGATTGTCAACCTTTAAATGTTTCGGGGGGACAAAATATGCAGATTATAAAATTTGAAACCAAAACAACTACATCAAAACTTTCGCATGTTGTGTGTACATAGGTAAGCCCAAGCCATCGTTTACATTTAAATCCAATTTTCGGATTAATACATAATTTTGTGTATTTTGTTTTGCTCATTACTCTCATTCTGTTTCTCTGTTTCGTTTTCACTAATTTACTAATTTTGCTTACTTTAGTGATCCCTGACGCATTAAAGGATCATTACTAATTTCAAGAAATTTTTTTTTTTCCTTTATTCGTTTTAAGTATTTTTTTTTGTTAAAGTTTCATTAATTGCAGCATTCTAAAATTAAATTTTTTTACATTATTATAGTAAATATTAAACAAAATAATATTTCTCTGCACAATTTATAAAGTAATGAAGTATTTGTTGTCATGTAAGACTCACATTTTGCACACAAATAATGTAATTTTTATCTACACATTTAGTAACATTTAAATACACAAGTTTTTACAGCTTGAAAAAATAAACACTACATTATGACAATATGAATAAAGTTTTATGACCAACATTAATCACACATATATATGTATATATACATATATATTTATTATATATAATAGGGACCTGTATATTGAATACGTGTTATTATTTTATTACAACACATGTTAACCAGTTGGTAGCAAGGAATGACTATACAGAATAATAGACACTACTACTGTACGTGCGTATTATTAGGACCATAGAATTTACAGGCGATTGATGATAAAGTGAGCACTTTTGACGACCACCTTGCCTAGAATAATGATAAGAAAATATTATTAATTGTAACCGTAGAAGTGAACTTTTGAGTACAATGTAAACTATACACTTTAATTGATGCTTAGCTTGCTTTGTTTATATTACAATGGCAGGAAAGAATAAATTACCTGAAAAGAAAAAAGTAACTAGAACTTCAAACGTGCTCACTTTATACCGAACCACCTATAGAAATATGTACCAAAAATATGTATCAAATTTTAGTATGAAATTCTCACACCAATTGGGAAAAGTGCTTATAACTTTTAAACAGCTGGTCAAATTGTCATTAAATTTCAATGAAACTAACTTTCAATTTATAAAAAAAAAAATTAAATCGGGCCATATCCGTTTGGGAGCTACAATGCCACAGACATAGCCGACAAACTTAAAACACAACTTTTTTTGTCAGGGGTTAGCAAACTTATAGAAAAATGCTCAGTACACTGTTAGAAAAAATTGCCGTGAAATTACGGAAAAGTACAGGCAAATAATTATCCAGAAGTTTTCGTAAAATAACGGACACGCAGTTTTTCTTGATAACAGAATCCTCCGTATAATTACGGACAATCCGTTTTCCGTTAAAAAAAAAGTCGGATTTCTTATCATTTTTTGCACTCTAATTTCCAGAAATGCAACATACTCTTATTTCATATGTTTTCCCGGGATCTTAACATACCATTCAGTAACATGAACTTTTTTTCGAATCAGTTGGGATTCTAGCTCACGATCTTACGATTTCCAGGCAGATGCTCTAACCATTAAACCACAGTTTTTTTTTATGTTAGGCTCCTTGGCCATCGCCAACGAGCCAAACATCCCCCCTTTACAACTTTATTGTTAGACAATTCCCCAGTTGTGACAGTTCTGTTGACTTTGACAATTGAAATTACTCGAACTGACAAACACAAATTTTACACCCAGCCAGACCTGGGAATCGAACCCAGAACCTCTAGTACCAAAGTCGGCCTCTCAACCATCTGTGGACTACGCAGTCGCTAAGCGAGTTTCATGCAGTGGTAAGAGACCAACTTTATAAGAGATAACTTTTATTTTTTGACATCCTGATTTTACAGAACTTCATTAGTATCATTATGAGAAAGATTTTATTGTATATAAATAAATAACTTTAAAGGTGCATACCCGCTCGGCATCTCTTCTTTTCGCGGCAAAGTATGGACAACCAGGCAGCAGCACTTAGCTTCTATTATCTTAGCTTGTCTTGTCTTCATTTCGTTTCGCACCAGTGTGTTGCATATTAACTCTAGGAGTCATAGTTATAATTAGTAACACATTTTTTTTTAAAGAAACACAGTAAAATGCGCTTTAAAATAGTAGAAGCATATTTCGAAGAATGTATGGAAAGTTATGGTGAAACAACCGTAAACTGACAATACGGACAAACTTCCGTACACAAAAAAATTACGGAAGCGACTTCCGTATAATTACAGTACTTTTCTGTAAATATTTCCGTGAGTTTACGGAATTTTTTTTACAGTGTAATTTAAACCGTACTATCCACAAAAAAAGTATTTGGTCACATAAAGAAACTAAAATAGTATAGCACTGCACACTAGCTTATTTGATTGCGTGTAGAGTTGATAGTGCAATACATACGCCATTCAGCGACACCCTTCCCACTTCATCAATTTTGCATCTCTCACACACACAACGGAGCCTATCCAGTGAGACACTTTATCACTGAAAATAGCTTCAAACCAGTTATATGCAGGGCAAGCTGAAATTACTCCTCAAAAATAATCGCAATCGCAACAGCAATTATTACAGTGTCGGATTTTAACTTATTAATGGCCGATTTCTAATTAATTTTTTGTGATTACGCTGCCCCGGGAACTCTGGTCGCAAGGGTATGATGGTCTATTAATTTATTCATCCTGAATTAGCTTCATGATTTCGTTTTCAATTAATTAAATTTTCCTGACAGCAATCACGTTTTAATCTAGTGTAGATAAGAGGACATGAAGCATTAATAAACGCTAAAATTTTACCGAACTTTGTAGGTTTTTGGGAAACATTATACAAAAAATAAGCAGTCTATAAAAGTATGTTTGCTAGTTTTATATTGTTAACAGGGTGACGTGTTCTTAGTGAAATATTTGTAACGCCCAATATTCATACCATCGATTCTGGCGCAAGAAATTATGCTAAAGAAATTCGACATTGGTCAAATATCTACTCACAAATTTGGCAAAATTTGTTATTTAAGATTGTTCTATTACCGTATTTTCTAAATTTTCGAAAAACTTAAAGTATTCCAGTAACCGTTTTTTTTTTTTTTTTTGTCGTATACCCTTACGACTATTAGTGTTCGATTCACCTAGAATAGGCATGTTATCAAAAACTTAATACTAATATCGGTAAGTTACAGCGGTTTTACGAGAATATCTTATGGTGGTGTCACTTAGAGCCAAGATATAATTAACAGCACAATATATTTCGTTAATTTAAGATTAACGTTGCCAACATAATCATGTTGAGAAAACATTCCTTTCTCTTATAAAAGCATATTTTCGTTCTTACAGCCGAAAATAAATGACAAAAAAAAACAGTACAACAAACATAAGTATAAGGAAATTCATGTAAATAAAAAAATACTAACATTTACTTAAAATATATTTACCAGAATATCCTAATGTTCCAACTCCTGCCGTTAGGTTCTTTTCTCACTTTTACATTTTTTACAGGTTGTTCACAATAAAATGAGCTGTTTTTAACATTGCCCTTTAAAAATAGTTTAAAAATGTATTTTATTTTGGCGTCAGGCGTTAACATTTGAGTGGGGTTATAGTCTCTGTTTATTTCTTACTCTAGTATATTTATACACAGAAAATGGTGACAGTATAGAAAAAGACTATAAGGAAAGATAGTATCCAGGCTTTCAAAAGTGTTCATTTTATCGCTATGTTAGCATTGAACTGTCTGCTACAGTAATATTTATTACAAACACTTTAATAACTGGTCTGATAGTTTTGATTTAGTATGTCGCTTCGAATGTGTTATATTATCAGCGGTTCTAACGCCAGGAGAAAAAAAGTATTTTGTGTGGCCAAGGGATACAATTCACAAGGAAAACTACTCAACGAAATTCCGTGAACTGATAGTTGGGCATGCTCTAACGCCAGTCTAAATGTTTCAGAACCACTCCCGCGTTCGTGTTGTGCAAGAAACAAATGAGTGTCATTTCTTGTGAACATAACTATTCCCTACACAGGTTGTTGCTAAATTGCATGCCGCTATTATCTTTGAATATATATTCAAAGCTATTATGGAGGAATAATACCCACGTACACAGGTACAAAAATATATGATATGAACATCGGTCCAAAAATGCACCAGTTCTTCAATGCAGTTTACACTGCACACGATGTACGGTGCATTGCGTGCATGCAGGATCGTGTTATTGTAGAATGTCATTACGAGTCGTTAATCGGAACGTAAGGCATCGTCCGATGTAGCATTCCACAATATCATGATTCAGAACGTGCGTCACGCACTGTAAGTTATGAGACGGTAAGTTTTCGGGCATGTGCTCATATTAAGGCGGCTTCCTTTATAAATTGCATTTGTGTGTGTGAGGCACAAAACTCAATAAAGTGTCAAAGTTGCTGCCGGCCGGAGTATGTAAAGGAGTCTCGCCTCTATTCACAAGCCACTCGCACAGATATTTTCCGATAGTTAGATTATTTTCAAATCAAGACGTGAGTACTTTTGAAAATCGGTTATTACAGAGTCCTAGATATTATCATATTAAAAATTTTAAAAAATTACAGTTTTCCATTTTTGTGGAGATTGTGGTTTCAAGCACTTATTTTTCTAAAAAACAGTTTTTAATTTTTTACTCGAAAATTAAGCATACTACCGTAAAGTGCTGTATAAATAAACGTCCGCTGATAAAATATCTACGCGGCAAAAAAAATCCCACCGATTTTTTAAGAGTAGTTCAGGCTTTATTTACGATTGAGTATTCCATTCGTCCGCTTGACATCGTACCATTGCCTTCTTCGTTGTCATCACCAGGATGTTGACGTACACACGGTTGCCGCGATCACAGGCGTGGTTGGCCGCCAAATCTAGGCAGGTTCACTCTCTGTTTCTCGTCACCAAGGATTGACGCTCGAGGGTCCCGTTCCTTGGAGGCGCGGCGGTGCGAGGTTGTTTCATACAGGAAACGAAGCGTGAGTTTCTATAATATATAGCACCTAGAACATCTCGTGGAACTGACAAACTGAATTCGGAGTTTCTAAAGCATCCAAAAAAAGGAAAGAAGAAATTCCGGTGTTATTATTCAGTATTAGAAGCACCTACCATAAAAATTGGAAAATTTATCATATTTCTCACCAAATAACCTAGGAAGGTTACAACAATTTTGATCTTCTAGATAGGGGAATCGTTCCTCCAGAATATTGACATGCAACAGACTGTATACTCATTCAAAAATAAGTAACAACCTGACAACGCCATAATATTTTACATGAATATATGACAACTCAATTGATTCGTCAGAACGAAGAAGAATGTGGTATCATGCACTGTTTCATATTCTGTCAACGACTTAATAAATTACCATTATATATATATACACACACACAATTAATTCTTCAAGTAGTCTACTCTCTGGTGTGTTACGTCACACGGTACGTCAAAATAAGGGGAGAGTCCCCAAGGTTTTGGTGCACAGGACTAAGATACAGTGCCAGCAACATTAACCCTCGAAGTTAGAAGCGCACCCCGGTGTAAAAAAATGTTACAATCCACCGAATGCACTCGTTTCATTTTATGCACGCTCCGAGTTGATTAATTATTCTCAGATTTCCTTGACACCACGTCGAACAATTTCCAGGGAGATTTGGGTGAGGATTATCCATTATATATAAGGCTTGTGTCATTCATATTTATAGTTATATAGGGTGGGAACTGTCTCTGAAACCTTTACTTCTATTTTTAGGACGAAGAAAGTCCATTGTGCTAGTTATAATTATGTTTTTATAGTATTTGTTGTCCAGTAAATTAAGGGCATCGCCTACAACGCGCTTAAAAGGCCTTGCAGTGTGGTCGTAATACCGTTTTTTTAAAGAAACTATTCCACATATGCCCAATATGTCTATGCACGAAAAGAAAATACACTCCGAACGATGACTGAAGAGTAGTTTCAAAGCATCACGTCGATTATAAAAATCATTTTGAAGCTCCTCAAAATGACTAAAAACTGATTTTTCAACCTGTTATATCTGGTAAACTACTCGCGGGATTCGTGTGAAACTTGTATATGAGCATGCAATGGACTTTGCTTAAAACTTTCCACCAATAAAAGATGGGGTCGCCACTGAAAATGTCAGTCAGGCGGGTGATCTACGATACCACCGCACGCCGCGCCGTTTCAGTGTCTTGCGGTAGAGGCGATACCGCGCCACAGGAGCTGGTCAACATCGCCCTTGGCGCCGTGCCTCACTCACACAATCACACAGCTGAGCTAATTTTTTTTCGTTAGAGGTTAATATACCCTTAAGTAATGTCTACAAAACTAACACTATTTCATACAAATATAAAATCATGAATTTTCCCCCACATGAACGCCCTTAAGCGCAATCGATTCTGCTCGTTTTCTTTCATTTATCTTGTACACCATTCGGTGAAAACGTAACAAACTGAATTGTGTCGTAACTAACGCCGTACCATGCTTGCTATAAACGCGTGGAATGTCCTGTATCCGGTTTAATGCAATTACAACTAGTTTCAAAAGTGTAGGCCTACTGCATACCCCACTTTGAATTCAATAGTGCCACAAGTACTAAAAACTTACATTGTGGGAAACACAGGCTCAAGTTAAACGATGCTTTAAAAATTATAACATACTATTTGTCTTTGACTACAGTTTTTTTTTTGTATAACGGTAGTCCTGATCATACTGACAATTCAAACTTACGCGCAGTTTCATTGATAATTCTTTTTTTGTACTTATGATCGCCTTGCCCACAAATATTATTGTAAATGCTAACGCATCAGATGCATAAGGCCTTCAGTGCTATAGAGTTGCAGCAAAGGTTACATATGTGTAATGTATTAATACGTTATTTTTAATAACTTTCCATTATTATTTAATATAGAATGAGCAACTGCATTGTCTAATTATACAGAATTAACATTTTACTTATTTAAACAAAACATCTTCCTGTATAACCGACTACTGTTATTAAAAAATTTACATTGTGTTTCAGGAATCCGGGTGATATTTTTCCAGTTTCTGTCTAAAAAAAAAAAAAAGCCGTTTGTAGCCATTTTAAGGGACCCCAACACATGTTTCTAATATGCATGTTGCATTTTTGAAATGGTTAGAAGCCTAGTTTTAACCGCGTGTTCTTTTCGCAGACAGACGTATTGTGAATAAGTTTAGCTGTTTCGCGTAGAAAATAATATTCGCAGTACGCTACAACAACGTTTCATGCGCCAGGTAAGGGCTATGTTCTATTTCAGTGCAATGTGCCCTTGAGCTCTAAGCCTTTGTTCCCTTCATGAAATAGTGTACGTTATGTGAATTCGGATCGAGGGCAAGAGTGGGGTAAGTAGCTCGTGCTCTTACCTGAAGGGGTCGTTCTAGGGTGCATACGTGTCCTTGCTGCGAATTCGAACAACGATATGCGGGCATGTGTGACGTCACGTACGGGATGCACTTTTCAAGGGCTTAGGCGACGAAATCGAACACGGCAAATACAAAAATTGCTCACGGCAGTGTTTAAAAATGCTTTATTACGTAGCCCGTGGAATGTTATTTCACTGTGACTTATTCCCCTTACGTAAGTCAATTGGTTTTCACTATTTGCATGGCAGCAGAACATGCCCATTTTGAATTTGACGCACCGTTATGAGAAAACTATGTCAGTTAAAATTGTTTCGTAAGAGGAAACTGTACTCACAAGTATCGTCTACAAAACAAACACTATTTAATATAAATATAAAATTACGATTTTATCGCACTTGACCACCCTTAAACGACAAAAGTAACATTGTTCGCTTAGTAGAAGGATGGTTTTGTTATATTAAGGGTCTACATGAATTGTAACTGTAGTTGCCTAACTTAACAAACACGTCCTTCGATTAATCGTACAGCATTTCTTGGCATTTACACTAACCTAAACTAATATAAACTGTAACAGGGAACATGTAAAGACGGGTGAGAGGTGTGCGCAGAACAGGAAGCATGAAGGGTTGCGGCTCGAACCCTGGCGAAGTTTCCCGATCAGCGCCGAGGGAAAAAAACCACTTCAAGTGACCTCCCTAGATAGGCTGCGTGTGTGTGTGTAAGAGAGACAGGAGCGGCGAGGTTGCCACTAACCGACGTGTGTAATACATTATCGCCTCTCCGCGCAAGCCACTCAGCTGACGTCCCTTTTCCTATGGGACTTTGGGCAGTGTTGTAGTTCAAAGCCTTGAGTCTATAGTTGCGTTTTTCGAATTCGATTGTTGATTTTCCAGATACGGAAGTCTGGAAAAGCCATTTTTGGTCGTTTTGAAGAACTGTCTGTACTTTTCGTAGGTATACAGGTATAATGTGCGTTAAGGCTCGGCATCAGTCGCCATATTGAATTATTTTGTTTTTCGCTCTTATGAAATTCTGAGGAGGAAAATAAGAAATTTGCTACTATAACATCTATTCTATTTACCTTCCGCTACAATAAAAGCATTGTAGTTGAACTTTTAACGTATATTTAAGCCGCAATCAGTCATACAAATTTTTTTTTTTTTTGTATTCGTAACTCGCTACAAGCGTATTTGAAGGGAGGCCGACACACAATTGGGGTCGTCGCCGGCGCGGCTAAAACAGTCACACGCACCCCGCCGCCGTTCCAATGATTTGCAACTAGACTGTAGGGGTGCTTTTGATTTTACTAACACCCAGCTAGTTGGAAGCTTCGGCTTTTGGTCTCGCGACAGCACGGTCTCCGGCGGCATATGAAGAATCGGCGGCGGCCGGCGCGGCAGACAGGAATGTCGTAGCGGGGTGTTGTTAGCCCCGGCCCTGAGGCGTCTGCATTCCACGCGCCGTCGCGTCGTCGTCTCTGGAGACATAGCAGTCCTTGACTGAGGGCACGTCTATATATAGTAACATCAGGGCGCTCACCTCTACTCTCCTCGCGACGCTGTCTGCACACTCTAGAGAGAGACAGTGAGAGTCTGTGTAGCCACAACATAGGCTGGGCGAGGTTCATCGACTCTCTCCTAACAGCCCTTATATTAAGACAACCGACCCTATTTATGTTATTTTAGTTAGTTTTAGTTTTTAAATACTAAAAGAGAGCAGATATCGCAGAACTTTTACATAAAAATTTTGGAAATTATGTGTAGGGCCTACTATACAGGTTGAGTCGGGAGGAAAGGTACATGCTTTGAAGGGAATAGTACCGGTGATTCTGAACAAAATATTTCTGATAAACATATGCCCTTTTCGTAACCGTCTCAGAGAAACCTAATGAAAACAACAAGGAACGGGATAAGTGCAGGTGACTGTAAATCACGAAACTGTTATCGTATGTTTTGTTTAATTGTGTACATTTCCTCAAAAAACATGTTCAAACACTCCACCACCAACTTCAATGCATTTTGCTGCTCTGATAAGACAGCTGCTGTGTTGCTTTACTTGAGCACAAGCATGGTAAATACGAGCGAGAAGTTCCTCTCTTGTGTCCACCCTGCACGTGTAGACTTCGCTTTTAAGCCAACCCCACACCGTGTGGAAATGTACACAATTATACAAAACATACGATAACAGTATCGTGATTTACCGTCACCTGCACGTTTCCCGTTCCTTGTTGTTTTCATTCGGTTTCTCTGGAACGGTTAAGAACGAGCATATGTTTATTAGAAATATCTTGTTCAGAATCACCAGCACTATCACCCCTCAAAGCATGTACCTTTCCTCCCAACTCATCCTCTATAGTATTTTTTTCCTTCAAAACAAAAGTTGATATCGTGGATTTAAGGCGGCCACCTGGTGAATGGTATATTTCATTGAGGTAATAGTCTTACGGAGTGGAAGTGCTTGAGCAAATGTGAAGCCTCTAGCAGACGACGTAGCAGTGGCAAAAACATACCCACGTAACATTGAGTTGAGTTAAACTGTTCTATTTTTTTATACACAATTATGGCGGAGACTTGTGTGCACTAACAGATTCGACAGTTGCGGAGTTAACTTTTCACAGGCAAGAAATTTTTATTTACTTTCATCAAGTTTATAAAGTATATACATATAGTGCGAGGTAACTTGTCATGTCCTTAGAATTTGAAAATTGTGCTATCCCGCTTGGCACTGTTCTTCATTACTGATCACTAGAGCCGCGATTTTATGGCGAAAAGATTTTTGCAACATTTGGTTTCCATGCGTCATGTGCACATCTACAGTTCTGCTACATCGCCCGTAATTGGATGATTTTACTCTCACTGGCCTTGGCAAATTATAGACGTACAGACTCACAATAACTAGAGATGATGGTTTATCGCGGGAAAACTTGACCATTTGCTAGGCTTCAACGTGCGTTCAGCTTATCAAAAGATTACTGGCTTTTCCTTGTACGTGGAGCTACTGCCCTATTTGACCTAGCCAATAAGAATACCGCTATTATAATATTTGATGCATATTATTGGTCTGTAGACAGCTACGTTGTGTCAGTGTTTTCAAGGCTATGTTGGTACAAAACATTTTCGCGATATACC
>PNEQ01111413.1:0-16460 GCA_003012365.1 Medauroidea extradentata
GAGAGTGGTAAACTGAGAGGGAGGTTAGGGTATGTTAGGCTGCCTTTTAACTAAGGTAGAGTAGGAGAATAGGGAATAACAGTGAAAAGGTTCAGAGCAGAACAGAGCGGGTACTAGTTTATGCTTAGGTTGGTGAGGGAGTGGAATTTGCTGTAGGAGTAGCAAGCGATGATGGTTAGAAGGTAAAGGAGGGGATTGGTAGGTGGTTTGATGTGTTCACAACTTTTGTTAGCTAAAAAAATCTTATTTTTTCTGTAACACATCCAAAACAATGTCGTCTATTGTTTTACAAAGATAATTTTTTACTGTTTCAGGAAAACCACTGTCAGAGTATTTCCCATACTGTTATGGCGTACCATTTGGTTTACAAGACAACAACCAGTATTATTTTTGAGGATGGTAACCAGAGACTCATCAGTTGTGCTACCGCTGTCAACAATTAGTTCTGAACTGCAGCTTCTTGAAGATGGCGTGTCACCAGTTGTCGTGGAATTGTAGGTGTATGAGGTAGACAAGGTTGTGTGCAAAGTGCTCAGACTGATTCTGTGAAGTTGTACAAGATTAGTTAAGTGAGTGGAATATGGTGAAGATGGCTGTGTTTCCTACCACTGCATTATAAGTTATCGTCGAAGTGCAGCACATAAGTAGGTCTCAGTACTTAGTTTAGCTAACTTTAGTTCCAATGTATTTTTTTTTTATTTTGCATCAAGATACAAGTCAAGTTTTGTGTTAATTGAATGAGTTTGCATTTGGAAGGGTGGGATTTCCCAACTTGTTACAGGAATACAAAACTCAATAGTAAATTTTTGGAAAAAAAATATATAAAATACTAGATTTTGTCTTCATTACCTAGCAGTTGTCATTACTGAGTAAATAAATTTTACACATCTAAAATTATATTGTGTTGCTTGTGTTATAGCTATATTTGAACATATAAGCCACCACGTGGTAAAATAAACGTTAAATTATTAAGAAATGCTCATCTACTTTGTCGTAAACATTTTCAGCATGTTTGTGTGGTATTATGATATGGGCTACTGATTTTAATACGCCTGAACTGTGCATTTACAGTTGTTTTTCAATAAATGCTTTAAAATTTATCTCCCTCGATTGTGATATTAATGTGTTATTTTTTTGAGACGAAAAACCATGTGAGATTATTGTTCATCCAAGTAGACCTATGTTGTGGAACCGAGAGACACTGAACCACTGTTTTCAAGGTAAGAGCTGCAGCTCCAAGGTTGTTTTTCGTTTTGTGTTCAGGAAAAATGTCTGTACATTAATGTTGTTGATGTGTGTGTCTTCTTCAAAAATTTACAGTAAACAGATAACCTAATACTGTATAGGTATTGTGTGCGGTTTTTCCAAGACAGACTTTCTCATCTGGTTTCCACCAATCCAAAAGGTCAGAAATGAGAATTCCTCTGACACTATAAGATCTTAGAATTTAACACTGTTCATCCCATTACACTACCAATTTATGTTATAAAGAGTTTTAGAAAAAAACTGGGTGTAAGTAAAGTTTCTTATGCGATTGTTACTGAAAACTGCCTCATCACAGTTACGATACGTAAATAGTAAAGAATGCAAAAAAAAAAAAATTCAAATGTGTGTGTCTGAACTTGGGGTGCTTACTGTATCCTTAGGAAATGTGTAACTGGCACACACTTTGTATAGGTGTGCAAAAGTAAATAACTGCAGTGTTCCAATGAAAGTAATATCCAAAATAATTTAAATATACACATTCATCTATCTAACAAGCATCATTGCCAAGTGTGTAGTGCAGCAGTCAAAAGTCAGACCTAGATTTATGAGGCATATGTATTCTTGCTCTCATGTGATGCTTGTGCTACTGTGTTACGTAATAGGTTCTGTAATCCTTCAGTTTGAATTACAATGTTAACTGTTTATGAGCTATGTGCACATGTTGATTAAAATAAATTTAACTTATTTTCAAACCATTCAGTTCAATAATCCTAACACGCAAGTTAATGCCTACAAATTAAAAAAAAATAAAATACTGTTGAAATCATTAATTTCATTGATGCATTCAGTAGTCCACTGTAACGTTGTTCTCATATAAATGTTGTTTCCTAGTTGAAGCTCACTGGAACTCATACAGTACCTAGAATTACTGCACACACCTTGCGAGTACAGCTGTCTATCTGGTGAGTGTAGGTATGGTAATTTTTTCCGTTTGCGACTTTCACAAAATAACTGGTAAGTGCAATACTGCTGCAACGGAAAATTGAAAACTTGAGATCAATGTTTGGCTAATTTTTTTAAAGATTACAATTTGTTGCAGATTTCAGAGTTTCATCTTTGTACGTTACGTACACGTAGTTGAAAAGTTAATATAAGAACTTATATTTTTGCAGCTTTGTAGAGAATTGTAGTGTGTGTGGAGGAAAACTGAGTAGGGTAAACAGTCTATTCTAATATTTGATGTATTGGATTTGACTGGTTGAGTTGGTAACAGTGAACAGACAATATATGTACCTACGGTTGTGCTGCAAAGTGGGCACTGAACTGTGAGATAAAGGAAAAATTGTACTGTAATAAGGTGAATAGAAACAACTTCAGAGCAAAATGTTAGGTCATGAAGAGAACTTAAAATGTAGCAAAATTTTATTTGAGAAAAAAGTGTAAGCTAGGAAGTTGTTTTTAATTTTGTTCCTATTCACCCATTTTTACGGTACTGCATTATGGTACAACCAATGCTTGGACATGTGGCAGCAGAGTGTGATCTGTATGTGGAAGTGTCGGTGCAAAGAAGCTCAACAAAATATTGAATGGTATGTGGTAGAGAACGCATGGGCAGGGTAGAGAAGAAGGTAACTATACACTATCTGTAATGATGAAGGAACTGGAACACAGCACATAGAGAACTAAAAAACAGCTGAGTATGTAAACAGTTAGCAGGTTTGTTAAAGGATCTGGTTCATTCAGTTGATGAATAAATGGAAGAGGCAGGGTCAGTCTGGTGAGGAGGAAAGTAACTTTAGGCCTAGGGTGACAAACTGGGAGGGAAGATGGGGCAGTCTGGCCTGCAAACTAAGCGAAAATGTAGCAAAAGTAGAAAATTCAGAGGGTGTTAAGAACGGTGTGGGGTTGACAGTCAATGCTGGTGAGGGAGTGGAATGCACTGCGGGAAGAGTTTGTGGCTGTGAAGGAGGTTGTTATGTTTAGGAAGGGACTGGAGGATTGATGCTGTGAGGATGGGGAGTAGTCTGATCACCACCGGGCTTTAGCCCAATTGTGAGTTAAAAATGTATAATAATAATTATTATTATGAATGGAGAGGGATGGACAGGGTTAATTGTTACCTGAATAAGAGAGGGTATAGGGAGAAGGGAAACAACAGTGAGAAGATTGAAGGGGTTTGGAGGAGAACATAGCAGTGTAGGCTTATAGAGTACAGTATATTGTAGTTTATTACATCTATCAGATCTTTTCGTGTACATCTTTGAATGAAGATATTGGTTTGTTATTTATTTAGTTTTATTAGCCTCCTCGTATTTCCAATGCATACCAGAATTGAATGTTTAATAGTGTGAATAGATGATTGAAAAGGGCTGGAAATTTTAGAAATAGTATTTTATAGGGGCAGGTAAGAGTAATCTCGCCACTGACTGTATGCATTAATTTTTTTATAGAATACAAATTTTAAGGACCTGGGAGCTGGGAAGTGAACAAGTTTCATATCCTGAGCAAATGCTCAACATGGGATCTACGAAACAATTACAAAAAAAATAAGTAAGTGATAGGGTCAGATGAACTTGCCACTGGGTTGCCACCGAATTGTAATTGATGTTTTCGTTAGTTATCTTGTTCAATTTCTCTTCCCTATTCCGTATTTGGCTGAATTATGCATGTATGTTATTGCTTTATGCTGTCGCCTGTAATTAACTAAGAAGCATTTTGAGTTGGCAGTAACAATTAAATTACTGGTGAACAAAAAGACAGTTTCTGATATTAGGCCTTACAATTTAAGATTTTTTTATAGGAAAAGTAGGTTAACATTTTTTTTGCACGAAAAAATAGAGTTGTACGACAGTATACACACCGATCCACTACATTCTGAACATAGCTTTAATAACTACAGTAGAGACATTGCACACCTCCGACACCATCGAAATACGCCGCAAACGATTAAGGAGACGATATGAAATCCTACACAAAGCTCACGAACATTACATGAGTGTACTAATTAACATTGCGAGAGCATGTTTACAAATTAAAACTACGAGTGTCTCGCACAGACGCGGAATGTATTTAATCGAACTTATAATTGTGTGCATGATGCCGAAAATATTGCTTGTTTCCTGTAGTTTCTTGCTGACATGTTACACGTCGTAATAATTACACAAACTTATTTCGAGGAACAGAAATTAATTTAACACGAGTCAACAAATCGTCGCCATTACACACTGTACCATCAACAAATTGAATCCTGGGCAATATCTGCACTGTCCGCATACAGAAAAGTCGGGATGAGCTCAACTTTTTCTGTACAGGTCGTCCGGAAAAAATCAAGCCTTCTGATTGGCTGTTTGGTTTCTGGATAGTCCGGATCTGCATGAACTGTGGACGTGTGAATCCGCCTTTACTCGTTTTCGAAGCTGGATAATTTATTTGTTTTGATGTAGCGCGCTATGACGGTGTGCTGGTTATAAAAAAAATGGTAGGTCTAAATTGCAAATGCTAAACAAAGAATTTGAAAGAAGTTTAGAAATAGTTCTAATAAGTGAAATAAATTTTAAAAAGTGGCGTACTGTTTCCCTGATTACAATATGGCGACGATTTGGGATTTTGAATTTTGGTAATTAGTAGGGACCGGAAAATTTCGCGAAGTCAATGGCCTGCGTGCTAGAATCTATTATATTCGTCTATGCATATTCAAGCCCCTTCTATACGTCTATTGTCTGCTGTTCCACTGAATAGCAACTAACGGATAAATGGTCGGTGCAGGTCATTGAGTTCGCGAAATTTTTTTGCCTCTTGTAATTTGTAATTTGTAACCATCGATAGCACAGAATAACAGAAGCGACAAGGAAAGCTTTTTCAAATGTTGTTATCGTACCAGGTCTCGGGGCGTACATGAATATAAACAATACCACGTGGATTAGAGACATTGGTTTATGTAACAACTTGTTGTGCTTGAGATACTGTAATTAGTTCGTAAGTTAACTAAAGATTTAAAAATGGTAAACATGATGATTTGAGGCTCAACATCAGATAATAAGTACTTCTGTTAGAAGCGACATAACGGGGATTTTCAACCATTATTATCGTACCAGCTCACGGGGCGTTCAGGAAAGTAAACAAAGCCATGTGGAATTGGAGACAACGATTTAACAACCACTTATATTTAAAAAAAAAAAACTGTAATTTGTTTGTATCTCAATTACATATTTATAAATGGTAAATGTGACATTATTTTACGTGTCAATTTCTTCCCAGATTATCTAATAGGTCTTACTAAAATGCTGTCTAACCAAAACTGAACGAACTCCATCATGACAACCCATAGAGAAAGCGAATACGATATAAATCTTAGAGCATGGATAACATGCTCTAAGATATAAATCATGTCTTGTCGCTTCTGTTACTGCTTATTTATTCTGTGTCGATAGCACGGCCGTAGAAGAACAGGTCTGGACCACGGTCGTAGAAGAACAGGTCTGGACACTCGCCTGGATATTTGACCCCCTTGTTGTTTGGCTGTAGTTCACCAAGTTACAGAGAATATTGTGTTTTATTGGCGCTGATGTTACGGCGGTCGGACTAAACTCCGCCCACTTCCTTTCCACTAAGATAAACAATTTATCAAAACGTATTTTTTTTATCAATTTATGAAATACTTCCTTCGCTCACAAATATAAGAAAAGGCTCCAGCAATCTGTATTTCCTTTATAAATTTAAGAATGGAAAAAATTGGCCGGAGTTTGAGTCCGACCGCCCGGAAAACAGCGCCAGAAAGTACGACATTCTCGGTAACTCGACGAACTACAGCCAAACAACAAGGGGGTCAAGCAAAATACATTGTTAGATAGGCGAGTGAGTGTCCAGACCTGTTCTTCTACGGCCGTGCTAGCGGCCAATGAGCAGGAGTTGTCTGTTTGAGAATGTATGTGTTCTTGGAGGTTAGCTTGCAAGTCAGTGTACCCGTGAATTTTTCCGGTCTGTACTCGCTTCAGGTCCTCAACTACTCTCTAAAGATTAATTTCTTGAGGATGAAAATTATGAAAATGGGTGTTCCTGCAGTTCAATTAAGGTGTGAACATTTTAGTGCAGAATTTTAAAAAGTTGGAATAAAAAACCAAGATAAGTGCGTAAACGTAAAAAAAAAAAAAAAAACAACTTTCGTTTGTAGTAGTACAACTAGTCGCCACAAGATTGAAAGTGTCGTCAAGTACGCCGGCGTATACATAAAAACCGGGCTAAGTATACGGTATCAGAAATAGTGTTTACATCGCTAAGTTATTGTTTCAGTAAGCTGCTGTTTGTTGACAGTGGAGTAACCAGGTATTAAGGGCGTGGTTCACAACAGTTTTCAACGTCGTTTTTATTTTTATATTAGTAGCAGATTTTTTTCTTATTTTTGACATAAATTGTGATTACATCTTCTCATTTCAAAATTCAGCATATTTTATTAAATACAAAAATATTTTATTTTCGTTTTTATATATGTCAAATTGTAGCCTACAACATTGTTATACACTGTAAATTTTTTTCGGTTTGGTATGTCAGTTGATTTTCTGGCGTACGTAAAACTGTAAAGTGCAAATTTTAACTTTTACGGCTCATTACGCAAAAACTATGAGAGATACACAAATTTTCTAAGAGGAAGATCTAATCACAACTTATGTCTAAAATAAGAAAAAAATATCTGCTACAAATATAAAAATTTAAAAACCACGCTGAAAACTGATGTGAACCGCGCCCTAAACATTCAGCATTGAGGTATTCGTGCAGGAAAAAGACATAAAAGGAAAGTAACTGTTAAAAAAAAGAGATGTTCTGGTGAAGCGTATGTCAACAACAGGAAAAATGACGTTCCAGCTAAAAAAACAGCCTGCAGAACAGAAGTCCACTACGATGACAAACTACATATTACACACAACTGGTTTTAAATGTTGTTAAATAATGTATTGATTTCTATCATCTACACTGCTGCACTTACTGAAAACATTTTTCACTTTTACAGCTGTTACAAAATAACAGTATATTTACGACACAAACTATATAACTGTTATAGTTGTACAATAATTCCAAGACCATTACAAAACCACTAAAAATAATCGGGTACAGTTACTAGGAAAGTAATATGATTGCAAGTTTATTATTGTCTTTACTGAACAAATTCACTACTAATGTAGAGACAATTTGGTTTGTTTTTTGTTACCTGCAAGTGCAAGTATTAATGTACAAAATATTCCTCGTGATCACAGCCTGATGTTTTTCACGGTATTTTACGCCGTAGTGGACAATGAAAAACTAAATTAATATTTAATGGGACTTCTGGCCATATCCCAGCACAAGAAAGGCCGCATGATAATAAAGAAGGCGAAGAGGTAAGCAGACGACAAGACTGTTTCCGACAGTTTGCCTACTGGCAAAGGGAATATTGTGCAAGTGTGTAAAACTGTTTTCATGGAAGTGTTTAACGTGACGAAGAGAAGAATAGAGACCATAGTTACAGCAAAAACAAAATGATGAATCAGTGTACACAGAGAAGCGAGGTAATAAAACAACTCACAGAAAATGTTCAGTAGAAGTTCAGGCAGTCGTTATCTAACATATACAAAACTTACCTCGGGAGCAAAGCCATTACTGTAGAATGTAAATTCAGAAATAATATCTGAGCCTAGATTCAAGCATCACTAAATTGTACCTTGCATTCAAAGATTAGTACCCCACTTCCTGCGTTACGTACTGTTGCTATTGTTATCTTCAAGACAGAGTTCTCTATGTTGGCATTCCATCATCCACGAATAAACATATGCGGAACTTGCGACGTATTGAATACGGAAATAAGTTACCGTGACACACAATCAATAAAGAAATTAGAACTTCATCACCGCACAGCATATAAGACTATGAAGACAGTGAGGAATTATCATGCCAGATCACAGCCTCAATCAAGTAACTGTAGCACTATTTCAGTACATCTTCAGCAAGTTCTCTTTCTTTCAGCATTAACACGTTAACAAATGCTTCATTTGCATCAGTTGTGTTATAACCTGTGTGTGGATGTTGGGGACAACGACAGATGGTACATGCTTGTTGGCCGTCCTTTTCAAATGTTGAAGAATGTGACAAATGAAGCAACAAGCGATATGCTACCCCCATAACATTATTACTCTAGAATCTCTAAAGAAAAGAAGAAACGTCTCGCTCAGATATTCCCTTATCTGAAAAGTGAGAACGAAACTTTCTATTAAGAACAGTTGAAACAATAAAACACGGCATATTATTTTCTGTTGCCTAAATGATACAGAAAATATCTTATTTCATTATTATTAGTATTTTATGTTGAACCTGTCAAGTTTTTGCTCATATGATAATATTCGTGGTGAATATTACAATACTTCTGTCTTGCTACTTAGCCCATTATTAATGTTGGTTGTCAGCATCTTCTACAATTTTGTGTGGCTTTGATGACAATTATTATGGTTTTGCAGGAACTAATAAATGTGGTTTTTCTCTGCTGTGTTTGTTTGGTACTAATGAACAAATAAATAATTACTGAAACACTTAATGTAAACCAACAAAAATGTAAATATCTGAAATGTAATATTTTGGCACTTAGACAGATCTTTATCTAAAGTCTTCAAATAGGTTTCGGCGAGTACGAAACACCTTTATATTTAATACTGCGTCATAAAATGACAGGGTTACCACAGAATATCTCATAGTGGAGAGCTATCGCCTACTCAGCACCACGCACCTAGAGGCTAGGATGATGCGTGTTTAGCTCTCTCTTCTGTATCTCTAAGCGCTTCCTCACTTCCAACACAGCCACACAAAATACGTCCGTTAAGCTGACCACTTTAAGGGTGTTAAAGTGTTTTGTAAACGAAACTTGTGAGTGCTATTTCCTCTTACAAAACAATTTTAGGTGGTAATTCTCTCATAAAGGTGTATCAAAGTCATAACTTGCATTTTCTGCTGCCATGCAAATAATGAAAACAAGTTGACTTACGTAAATGAAATAAATCACGGTGAAATAACATGCCAAGGGCTATGTAATAAAACATTAAGAAACATCCCGCGAACTATTTTTATACTGTACTTTGTAATATTTTTAAAAATTCAAAACATGGCATTGTGGGTTTTTAAAGGTTTTATTGCAAAGTTCATGGGATGTACGTTCACACTGAATTATTTTATTTAGGTAGGTTGATTGGTTTTCACTATTTGCATGGCAGCGTAACAAACAAATTTTTACTTTGACGCACCTTTATGAGAAAACTATGAGAGCTAAAATTGTTTTGTACGAGGAAACTACACTGAAAAGTATCGTCTACAAAACTAACGATATTTCATAAAAATACAAAGTTATAATTTTATCGCACTTGTTTAGAGAATTATGTTCGTGGCGCATGATCGGTATTGTAGCGTGGCTCGTGTATTATTTTCTACACGAAACCGTTAAACATATTCTGAAATATTTATATACGAAAATAATACACAGTAATTACGTTGCTATCATTAAAAAAATAACAGCAAGCTTATTAGGAACATGATTTTGGGGTCTCTCAAAAATGCTAAAAATGTGCTTTTTTTACTGCAGTAAGTACGAAAATATCATCCTAATCGTAAAACGTAACACTAGAAACATGCGTTAGGCTTTACTGCAACTTTTTTGCAAATAAAATTGTAGGGTCACCGCTTAAAGTCCCATTAAACTTTAAAGGAAAACACTGCACGGGCGCGCAACGAATAGAAGCGGAGCGGTTACTGCCGAGTGTGGCAAACTGAACCTTATCGCCCGCTTGTCTCCGCAAATCAAACATCCCGCCTAGGTGAATGTATTTGGTTCGTTGGACGCCGAGGAGTGTGGAAGGAGTGAAGTTGACAAAGTACGCACGAACTCACTCTAGCCTAGCGGCCACCAATGTAGCAACACAATATTCTTTTAGACTTGTTAAAAACTTAAAAAGGCAGCCATTTTTCGTGAAGAAGCCATCCAAGAAAGGAGCTGTCAGAGGGTAAAAAGCTTTTTAATACCTTGAGTAACAAATAACAATTATTAATTAATAAATGAACACCCTAATTCACATAAATTAGTATTTTTTTTTTTTTTGTGTTTAGTGCCATTCAGTAATTTAACTTTCTATCATGGTTAAGGTTAGAACGAAACTTCATGCCTCGATTTGAGCATCTCTTTCAATCCTAAAATTAATCAACTAACTAATAAACAGGAAATAGTAATAAAATCGTCGACTAAGTCCATGCGCAACTTACGAGTCCTTTACATTTCATACACAGGATGCCTAGAAACAAACGACTAATGAGCACACCACGCAAATCCTGGGCTAAATTAGTGACGAATGTGTCAGTAGCAAAGAGTTGTACTACGTCATTTTACTTGCACAATGTGGCAACACAGCACTGCACTTAGTCCCCCCTTGCGCTCCATAGATATCTTAATTATCTTTCTTATGATACTACTTGTTCTGACTTGCATATTATGGATCCAGGTTTAAAATTCTGAGCAGTCCAAACACGATTCTATGTTCACTTGAAGTAACATGCACGAAATAATACCTGATCGTGAAACGCAAGCGGGGACGATCTCCGTCCGTACAGTGTTGCCAGATTGCGCACATAAAATGTCGTCGTGCTACTAACATTTACGTCTCCAATTTAGCCCAGGAATCGCGTGATGTGCTTACTACGCATATTTTCTGGACATATGCACATAGCTCAAAAGTTAACATAAAAATAGTTACTTTGCAGACATATTTTAATGAGCCAAGATAAACCTTAACTTGATGATATTTGAAGCAATACAGCCATATGAACCGAACAGCAAAACGTCAATATCAGGATGTTAATAATATATTTCATAGAGTCAACTTTTCGCGCAACCAAACACATGTCTTCGATGCGATAAATAAATAAGGACGAATACTTACCCTGGAAATAGCTGCCCCAAGTCCAGCTTGGCAGGAGCCCTGTCTGTGGTGACCCCAGTTTCCTGTCACACACAGAACAAATTATTACATTATATACACGACATAAACAAACCAGCGTGTGGTTAAATTCATATTAGTACATACTGAGGTGCCGTGCAGGTACGACCTTCAGATGATGGCACGGGCCGCTCTGTTGCCACAGTTGCTACAGCGCTCGCCTGTCCACAAATCTATTCAGGTTCGATCACCGGTGGGGACGGTACTGACTATTCGTAACAGCGGAGCAATAAGAGCCAGAGCACCACTCTCGACGATAGGCACATGGTCTCTATTCCCAGCGCGCTCAACTGGCGTGCAATGTTTTCATACAACTATTTTCCCTATGGGACTTACAGTGGTGACCCTGAAATGTCATGTTTGCATAGACGAATGCACGCACCTCATTTTGCAATTTACGGATTCAGGTCGTATTTTCAGAGTTACATCAGTCTAAAAAAAAGTCGTTTTTAGCCATTTACAGAGGCCTAAAAATCATGTTACTAACAAGCGTACTGAATTTTCAAAAAGTGGTATACGTAGTATCAAGTGGGTGTTCTTTTCATAGATAACAACAATAAGAATAAGTTCGGCGGTTTCGCGTAAGAAAGTATTCGCGTGGCACGCCACAACACCGTCCAACGGCTAAGTACACAGTCCTCTTAAGCTTCAATGACTTAGGTGCATATAGGCAGCTGTGCTTCGTGGTTATTGGCAGCATGTCTTTGCTCAGACACGTATCTCATTTGACTGAACCAATCAGAACATCTATTGTGACACAATACGACTGTGATTTACCAGTAGAGCCCCATGACAAGTGACAGCAAAAATAACCAATCACTGGCAATGAAGCAGAACTGCAGATATGCACTTAAAACACTGAAATCAATTTGTGCAAAAATATTTTTGCCACAAAATCGTGGCCATATTGGTATATTACTTAAAATAGGACTTAAGTATTTAATTGTTTAGACACTGTTATGAATTTGTTTAGTACTAAGTAGTTTTCTTTTATTTAAGAAATGTAATTTGAACTTAGATTTCCATGGTAGCATTTTCCCCACTAAATTAATTTTGCGGACAAATAGGAAATACATTATAGATGTATAGAGGTACGTGAATTTCGTGGATATATGTTAGGTCGGGTTGAACGCCAATAACATTCACTGTAACGTCTATGATTTGGACGACGGTTGTCTCGGCACCGGCACACACTTGAGTAAAGCAAGCCGGTTGTAAATAAGTAAATAATTCACAGCACTATCACGTGTTACCCGCTTGCACGGTTGCAAGTCGATTTTGGCCAGAGAGTGTATAGGACTGCTGTCAGATGAATTTGCGAAATTGACGTACCTCTAATTATTAATATACTATTTAAAAGTTATCGACCAAAACATTAACTCACTTCGTCCTGACTCGCCTTTTTCGTCAGCCCTATATACTACATTTATTATATATGCGGCTGTGTGTTTATTGCCGAGACACTCTCATGCCATGTCCCCTCCCTTTCCAAGGAAATTGAAAACAACTTCTCTCATACACTCACATCACAAGTAATCCCCGCTTACTTTCCAACTCAAAATCGAGCCTGTGCACACCAAAGCTAAACACTAGTGGCCAGAAGTTTTCACCAAACGACTTTTGCACCACTTTGTTTCAATGCGCTACGTGTATATATGCAACCATGTCAAGATTATTGGCTGTGTGTATTTGTGCTGAGTCATCTTTCATTTGACTGTGCCAGTCCGAACAAGGTTAACTGCGACACCATGTATCTTATTTGTGGGAAGAACCCCAAGATGCTGAGAGTTAAAACATCCAATCACTGACCACGAAGAAAGCTGCAGGTGTGTACATAAGGCATTGAAACAATGTGGTGCAAATATATTTTCGCGACAATATCGTGGCTCTAGCAATCAGATACGTAAGTGACATCACATAAATACTGGTGACAAATTTAATCACAGACTGTGCTCGAGTATGTACAGATCAGTGGAGACTATTAAGTCTGTCACCAAATAATAACACGAATTTGGCAGGTGTCTACATATTGGTCCAGAAAACAAGCCACGTCTACAGCACAGTGTCTACGACCGTGTTACGGTCACTACTGCAGGCCGTCAGCCAATGATTGGGAAGCTGTGTTGACTGTAGCCCAACCTAAGTTTTCGATCATCTTGTGACGAGATTTTATAAAATATCTCACTTTTAACTACGAAAAAGTACTTTTTTTTTTAATTTTATGAAAGGTCTGTTAACGTAACTGATAGTTCTGTAAGATCTGAATGTACTTTAGCAAGACAATGAAATTATTGAGTGTCTCCTTCCAGGGTCCGATATTTAAAGATTTAAAATATTTACAAGGAATTTATCATTTTAATACATGCTAAGATACCTCAACAAATTGAGGATACTCTGTGGAATATGTAACAACAAGCCGATGACTTCCTTTTTAAGTATGCAAATATTGGCGCAGAATCTTAAAAACAATTATACCGTGACGTACATCATGATAAACTGCACTGCATGCTTCACAAAACTTAGAAGGCTCTGTACACATAGCTCACGAGGTTACCAACACAGAACAGTAACAAATGACCAATGTATCGCATATAAGATCATAATTAAAATATTTATAATTTTCTGGTACTGAAGTTCAAAGAAGGGTAGGTTTAGACTAAGCATGTCTAATAAACATTTTCCTTTAATATTACGCCATAAATTGATAGGGAAGGATCCGAATGACTCACAAAGGCGGTATATCAGCGAGAAGACTGCATGTGACTAGAAGCAGTGTGAGGTTAGATGCGCATGCTGTGTCGTCCATATCGCTTCCACATTTGTAAGCCCCGCACGCGTAAAATGCCTCCACCCACGCGGTCACCTTAAGGTCATCATCACTCACGTCTAATGATTATTTAGTAATTATTTTTTACTAAAATAAAAAAAGAAATCGTAAAATTGTCTCCCAGTTTCGCAGTAAACAGTTTTGTCTATTTTGATTTGTTTACTCATGACAAACACACAACGGATTTAGCTAATTGTTTAATTAATGTAACTGTGTTGAATAATTAATTGAAACGAAATAATTTTTCGAATAAAAATCTATTACATACTAGATTATTTTTTTTGCATAACTTGGAGATAGTTTTACTGTGTCTGCTCTAAGTTTTGCCTATTTTCGCCGACAACATTTTATAACATTCGAGAATATTTTCTCTGCTACGTCTGTTTGAAACTGCCGTGTTCGTTGTGTTGTGTGTGTTTGTTCTGGCGTGATAATTGTCCCCGAGGCTGAGACGGTAGAGCGGGAGGTGAGACCTCACAGGGCGACATACACGTGGTATATTTTTACCTCGCGCCACACCGGCTTGTTAAATATTTGTGCGTGCTGGCCCGCTGTGTTTACATGTGCCTGCATAGCACGTGGTCCTCCTGGTCTAGTAGCAGCGTTATTGTTGACACTGTGGCACGCGCCACCTTCCTTCTGCCTGCAGTGTACTTGTGGCCGCGCCCACACCACAACCAGCTGCACTCGTCTCATCTGCCAGCTGTTCCCCTCTCCCCTCCTCTACACACGACCGCTCTCCTCCATACAATACTGCACATATCTCGTATACATATATACCTGGATAATTCGCGTTTACTTTCGGGCACAAGCTACATAGCCCTTGACGTACATAACCCATCTTGAAGTGCGCTGAACCAGTTGAAAGAAACAACTAAATACAGATTCAACCATGTGATATCATTACGTCAGCGAGTTGCCAATGAGCAGCTTCTGTCTGAGAACACAGATAATTTTCGAGGTTAGCTTACAGGTCGTTGAACCCGAGAATTTGTCCGGTCTGTACATACACGTATATTAAGGGTCCTCCCTAGATAGGCTGTGTTTGTGTGTGTGAGACAGGAGCGGTAAGGTTGCCGTTGAAAGATGTATGTAATGAATTATCGCCTCTCCGTGCAAGTCACTCAGCTGGCGTGCAATGCTTTGTTATTATCTTTTTTTCCTATGGGACTTTAAGCGGTGACCAAATTATTATATTTGCGAGCAACATAGTTCAAAGTCTAGCGTTTGTTTCCATGGCTGTGTTTTTCTAATCCGGTTGTTCTTTTTCCAGAAACGGCAGACTGGAAAAGCCAATTTTGGCCATTTTGAGAAGTCCGAAAATAGTGTTTCTAATAAACGTGTCGAATTTTTTAAACTGTAGCGACATAGTTTGAAGTGTGAGTTATTTTCGTAGATATACAATTATAGTGTGCGTTAAATAGTTTCGTTAAAATAAGAATAGCAACTCGCTGCGACGTATATGAAGCATAGGTAAGGAGACCTCTTAATACGTATTTCTAGTTATTATTAGAGCCACTGATTTTTTGGCGAGAAGAATTGCACATCAACTTGTTTCAGTGTCGTACGTACACGTCTGCAGCTGTGCTTCGTGGTTATTGGATAGCTTAGATTTGTGCAGAGGCGTCGCTCATTTGACTGTGCCAATCACAATACTGTTACGGAGACAACTCACGTCTGTGATTAGCGGGTACAATTCCTGGACGCTCAGAGTTAAAACATCCAATCACTGACCACGTGCACATAAGGCATTGAAACAAACTGCGGCAAAATTCTTTTCGCGAAAAGTTCATGGCCTTATGTATATCGTGAACATTTTTTTGCCAACATACCCATGAAAACAGTGTGGTTTCTTGCGACACGTATGTTTGGGTGATATGCGTCACACATAACGAACCTCTCTGCAGACCAATAATAGGCATAAATAATTACAATAGTGGGATTATTTTTGACTCTGTCAAATAGCGTAACATCTACACGTACCAGAGAAATCCAGTCATCTTTCCACAAGCTGAACGTAATTTGGAACCCAGCAACTAGTCAAGTTTTCCCGCGATAAACCACCATCTCTAGCAATGGACAGCGGCACGAATATTTCAAGGGGTTTATTCTATGTCAGGTTGCAACGATTATCTCTGCTACTAATTCGTTGCTTTTCGTATTTACCTGCACGGTACTGATACCGTTCGAGGAAACAGTTAGTATTATACTTGCAGTAGGTCAAATAAATAAACGATTGGTTGTATTTATTTGGTGACGTATGGTTTAGGACCCGATGTGCCAGAGTACAGGAGTCGCTACTACTGAATATTAAATCTCCTTTTATGCTATACAAGCATAACCGATATTTTATAGCCCAATCTATAAAATCAATTTCGCACCGACTTCTTAAATCCGCGAGGCGTCACTTTACGTAGGTGTGTCTACAA
>PNEQ01111414.1:0-16460 GCA_003012365.1 Medauroidea extradentata
GCACTAGCGGTGAGTTCCTGTTGGTTTAGGGAAGGAGAGCGATCCTTTACCTATCTCCTGTCTCGCCTTACCCTAACCCTTCCACTCGCCTCTATTTCTGTATTGCTGTATTTCCTTGTTCTCTATACTAATAAACTCTTGTTACCTTCCATCTCTGGCTTATTTATCTTCCCTTTCCTAGGCTAAAACTTGTAACAGTTTGTTCCGCTCTTACATTAAATCGTGGCGAAATGTTACCTCATACCATCCTCCTCAGCACTCGAGATCTTACCAAACAATCTGCACTATCCACTCCACTCTGCGCACTTTAGAAGTGGCTCCCTAGATATGTTAGGTTTGTGTGTGAGGTACAATATCGATGGAACGCTACGGCTGCAGCTGACAGGCACATGCAATACGGTTTCGCTTCTGTGCGCAAGCCACTCTCCTGGAGTGCAGTGCTTTTGCAGTTTCCTTTTTTCTATTGGCCGTAAGGCGAACACCATACCATTTAATTTTTTTGGGTGTTTGGTTTAACGTACCATGCATGTTTCTTTTCATCTGTTTTACAAATCCGGTTAGTACTTCTTCACTTACGGAGGTCTGAAGAAACCGTTATATGCTATTTTGAGGGATACGAAAATCTAATTTCTAGTAAGTGTGCCGAACTTTCAAAGTTAAAGCAACATAGTTTGAGGTGTGAGTGTTCTTTTAGTGGAAATGAAAATCTACTGCGCAATTAGCAGTTTGCACAAAAAAAATCCAATTTTTTTGCATTGCATTTCTAACAGGAGGGCCGCTGAGGGAACATTACTTTAATATTATTTTAAAAAGTATGATAGGAATTAAAAATACGAAGAAATATTAGCGTAACCTGTAAGATTAATTATAAGAAAAACATCTCCTGATTCCTAATCTTGAATGGCACCTAGTGAAGTGGAGCAGTGGTAAAACAATTGCCTCACATTCGGGAGGACCCGTGTTCAGTTATCGACTCCAGCCATCAAAGTTCTTCGAAATCACTCCAGGAGAATGCTGGGATGGTTTTTGAACAGGCCCTGACTGATCCTTCCCACTTCCACTTGTGTACCGCTACAAATGTAGATGGCACGTAAAAAAAATAGCCTAAAATAAATACAATTTCGGGAATTCAACTTGAAAGAGACAGGCAACAGTGAGACGAACGGTGGTGCAAACAGTGGGAGGTAAGCAGTATAATCACAGTTTATGCTCGAGATCGGAAAAGGTGAAGGTTTTGTTACGTAGCAACTTTTTACAGCGTTTATTATTGCGGCCCGCTCCTATTCCCGCCAGCACTATGGCAGTCTCTCAGACGGCCTTAACAGCGCACTACCTACGTGAGAATGTGTCGTTATCTCGGCAGTTACACATTCTTTCCTCGATTTTCCCGCGCTGGGGCAGCTACACGCCTATCGAAAAGTTAACCCCAGGGTACTGTTTCCTCGTTCAGGTTTCTTAACTCGTGCCTAGACTGCCGTCTACTGAGCTCCTGTCTGAAGATATCTTGCAAGGGTGTTGAGGTGGAGTGATGCTCTGCTGCCATATGCTACATTGATTCTTGCTCAACGCCGTATGCGACTCGCTGGAACACGAATGAATAAATAAATACAGTCCGCGCGCAAGCTCTTAGTCCCTGATGGTTATGTATTTCTCGCCCGTAAATATATAAATAACACAACGAAGCCCAATGGCATGCGAAACACATGCTAACTGAAGTAACATCATAAGTTAGGGCGTGTTTGATACTATTTTACTGTATCGCACGGGAAGTTTACGTAGAAAAATGTACACACGTCAGGGACTCAAAGCTGGCGCGTGGGCAGTAAATATCGTGTGAGAACGGTGCCTCATGTTGCAGACTTACAACTGAGAGCAGAGGCACGACATTTGACCTAAAAGTCATTTGGCCTAGAACTTAAAGTGGCCGAACTACCACTTATCCTAAACATCACTTGGCTAAAATTCATTTGGCATTAACGTTATTTGACCTAAACTTCACTCGGCCTAAACATCAGTTGACGTGAAAGTCATTTGACCTGAATGTCAGTTGACCTGAAAGTCATTTGACCTGAAAGTCACTTGACCTGAAAGTCTCTTGGCCTAAAGCCACTAGGCCTAAAGTCACTTGGACTAAACTCAATTGGTCTAAACTCAATTGGTCTAAACTCAATTGGTCTAAACTCACTTGGACTAAACACACTTTATCTGAATGTCACTTGGCTTAAAGTCACATGATCTGAAAGTCACGTGACCTGAAGGTCACTTGACCTGAAAGTCACTTGACCTGAAAGTCACTTGACCTTAAAGTCACTTGACCTGAAAGTCACTTGACCTGAAAGTCACTTGACCTTAAAGTCACTTGACCTGAAAGTCACTTGACCTGAAAGTCACTTGACCTAAAGTCACATGACCTAAAGTCACTTGACCTAAAGTCACTTGGCCTAAAGTCACTTGGCCTAAAGTCACTTGGCCTAAAGTCACTTGACCTGAATGTTACTTGGCTTAGTCACTTGACCTGAAACTCATTTGACCTGAAAGTCACTTGGACAAAAGTCATGTGGACTAAAGTCACTTGATCTGAGAGTCATTGGCCCGAGAGTCACTTGACCTGTGAGTCACTTGACCTAAACTTACTTGGCCTAAAACTGTTTTATGCCATATGACTTTAGGCCAAATGGAGTACACCTTGGGCACCCGTAGGCATTTATCTGCTTGCTTCGAGACATAGCATTAATTTTACAGACGCAAGAATGCGAAGGGCAGAGGAACCGGGTGATCCCCGAAAAAAAAAGTACGCTGGCCAACGACATTGTCCGGCACGATTCTCACATGCGAAAGTGTAGAGACTGACTCCGCCGGGTATAGATCCGGGACTTCCTTGGTGGGAGGCGAGTTCTTAAGCTCTTGCGTCAATCGCGGCCCCACATGCACAAGACTATAAGCGGTTGCACCATGTTTCATTGCACGATTGTAATTTCTGTAACATAACGCTTGGAACTAAAATACATTTTGAAAACACCTGCAGTAAAAATTTTTCACGCACAAAAAAAAAATATGTATATATTTTTTGCGACTGAAATGTGAATACGAGATAATAAAATCACCGGCAACAATTTTATTCGTTCTTAAATCGCGATTTTCCCAACTACTCTATCCCATGCACTTCATGTAGGCCTGCTAATATAAACTTTAATCCTAAAGTTCACGTTATTCATAAATGCCTAACAACTAGTGATGCTTTAATAATTTTTTATGCTCGTTTGTCATTTCTCCTCTACTCTATGTTGAAAATGTGATTTCTGAAATTGTACGTTATTACAGCGAGCTCTCACACAATATTTTTGTGCAACAAATCCTATGTACACTGTGAAGCTTAAGACACGTTGTGAAGCACTCCACAGTCTCACATTTATAATTTACCATAAAATGACCGGATTGATACAAAAGTGCCAGTATAATTCCGTTTTTCCTTTTCTAGACCTCCGGCACGAAATATGTAAATATTAAAGTACCCGCTTAACTGGTGGTTTATCAGCGATGTTCTGGGTCAGATATACAAAATATTTATACGAAAACTAACCCCAATTATTTACATATGATAAAAAAATTCGACAAAAATAACACCAATTTAAAAAATCAACTCCGTAAAACAGTGCATTGAAAAGTAAAAATATATACACATTATATTATTTTTTTATTACTTAGAATACAAGCAATTTATTAGGACCGTAATATACAATAATTATTGTTATTTTTTAGTCGGTGCCAGCCAAGGTTAACAAACGTGTAAGAAAGTAGCGTAGGTATACATCTAATTTAATGCAATTTAATGTTGACTGCAACTATGCATTTCTTAAATGGACACGAAGACAGCAGCCACGCGGTGTTGAACAACACGGGGCGCAGTGACGGGAGAGTACGGCGGGGCTGGGAGGGGAGCATATTGAGTGAGCGACCCGAATGCTGGCATACGCGTCTGGGCAGAAGTCGTTGACAGTTGTGTCCGATATCTAAATTTTCGATGCGGTTCGGTGCTATAAGTTTTTTTCTAATTGTATTCGATTGTTGTTTCTTGATACTTAGAATCGCTTTAAGGTATTTGGATTTGTTTGGTTAGATTTTGTTTATTTGTATTTAGATTTCTAATATTTCTTTTGTCAATATATTTTTGAGGTGTAGTTTTAAGCCCCTGTTTTGTTTATTTTGTTAATAAGTTTATTTAGGTCTGTTCGTAATTAAGATGTCACTTTAGGCAGTTGTATTCATTTGTAAATTGATTTAAATAGGTACTGATACGTTATCAAACTAACGTAACTTTAAATATATTTTGTCAATTTTAGGGAATTTCTAAAAATAGTTTTAAAAGCTTGGTTGTCATCGATTCCAAAAATAACAATAATTACTTTCCTTATAAATCGATTGTGTTCTAAGTAGTCTAAAGGTAACATTTTTTTTTTTTTACTTTTTAGTGCTATTTTTCAGTATACGTTTCTAGAAATCAGTGTTATTGTTTGTTAAAATTTCTTTATTTCTTGAATTGTTTTTACATAATTCCGGTGCCTACTTTCCACATTCGTGCTGTTTGTCGTTAAGGAGTTCCGTTGTCTCTTGCAGTCCAAGACAGTCCAGAAAGTCCTTGACCATAGTAATTAGGTACCTACCTAGTCTTGGATTGTCATAAACCTACCAATATTTCAATAAGTATACATTTTCTATTAGATTTTGAGGCGTTCCCAAGTGTATCTCCGATATCCATGGCCCAACGCCAATGAAATTAAAATGTGACCCCTCTTCCCAAAAATAAAAAAAAATTACTTTTCAAATTGGTTTATAAATGATTGCGTTCTCAGGTAACAAACATTAAAAAAAAATATACAAACGAATTTATATCCTCCCTTTTTTGAAGTAGGTTAAAAAGGAAACATAGCATGTGGTAACAGTCATCTTGTATCAACGTCTGTGTGTTTTACACTAATGTATAGGCGACCAAAGGAAACACACACATATCTCAAAAGACTTTATCTGGTAGTTTTCATTGTACAGCATTTAGGCATATATTACTATTCACAAGGTAGTATTATTTATTTGTTCACTTATATTCTTAGTTGAAAGCTTAAAGTTGTTTGCAGAATAGTTTTTTCTTTAAATATTAAATTTTTAGCTTCATATGACTACTCAGATATTCCCTTCAAGGCTATTTAATATATTAAAATTAATTTTTTGTATGCTTGTGAATTCAAGCGACAAATATGAATTTTCCAGGAAGGTATAAGAGGAATGACAGTTTTTTTGTTATATGAATGCAGTAATTGATGGTTCTCGTAATTCAAATTTCAACAGAAAAAAATGTTTTCGAAATGTTATTCGTGTCAGATTTAAACGCTACGTATTTCTTTTTGGTTGGTAACAAGTTATAAAGATTTGTATAATTTGTTGTATGTGCTGTTTTAGTTTTGTTGCCCTTAATTGTCTTATTTTTAATTGATTTTTTCGCTGTGATGTTTGTTTTGTACTTTTATTTTTTTTCGCTTTGTATTATCAGTAATTTGACATAATTTGTCTCTTTTTTTAAGGATTTGTTATTTGTAATATGGGGTGACTACAACCAAGTCGACTTCTGTTTCTCTTTATTGTTTATTGTTTGATTTTCTTACAGTGGCGGCTCGTGGGTTGTTGCCAGGAAGGGCTGCAGTTGCCAAGAGCTGTACAGGGTTGTGCGCTGGTTGACTCTACAGCCACTGACACGCTGATATGCAGATGCCCCTTACTACTGAGTGGTCGCAAAACATCTAGTAGCCGGCAAATATTTAAAGGCCGTTGGTCTACGGCGCGTTCATCAAGAGTGTACAGTTCCGACTATCTACAGCCCCACCTGGCAACAACCCACGAGCCGCCACTGTTTTCTTGTTTCGTTCAAGTTACAGATAGGAAATGTTAAACCAGAGCGGTTCTTCACTTTGGTTCTACTGGAAAAAACGATAACATTCCGAAATTCTGTCTCGTTTAAGAATTCAATTTTTGACAGTTGTGTTAGCAGTTTTTTTACAACTCTCACCATAAACAAGCAGTGTTATCCTCTCTAATATGCGAATTTTGCACACACACACACACACACTCAGCTGGCTCTCATCTGTGCAGTACATCAAAATGAATAGAATTTTTCTGTATAAATTTGTACAAATGATAAGTTTTCAGAACTGTCAAAAAATGGCATTTTTACATGAGGCAGACTATAGATTAAACCCGGACTGGAGCCAACATATACCGAATAAAAAACGAACTTCAACTTAAATGCATCTTTAGAAAAAATTTCAATTTGATTTACGTGGAAGAGCAGACTAGCGTGATCTGAACAGTCTGCACGTACATCTCCCTGTAATACAGTAAAAAATGAACCAAAACTCTCAAGAAAAGCACTCTTCTTGTTTCAATACTTTCCTATCGAGTCGGACACTATCCGTACCCATCAAATTATTTCTTATGGTATCAATTTCTCTAATTATTTTTCTTCTGTTCGTTTTGAAGAACACCTTAAATAATTTAAATTTAGATTGAAATTTCACCGTGAAAATATACAGATAGCGCCCAAACAGTGAAACTAAAATTTATAATTTTAAGAACAATTCATATATTAGAAAAAATTGCATATTTTCCTTGTTAAGTGAAATTTTCATAATTAGGGGACACGAGCTTGTCGCGATAATAGTATTGTATCGTTTTGTTTCAGTGCCTTACGTGCACATCGGCAGATCTGATTCGTGGTTATTGGCAGCGCGTATTTGTTCAATTTGACTGCGCCATTCAAAACAATGCTTCTGTGACACAGCTCGATTCTGATCTGCCAGTAGAATCTTAGGCATTGAAAAAATATATATATCGTGCAAATATAGTTTCGCCGTAAAATTGAAGCTCTACTCACAGTGATACAGCACAGAAAACCAACGGAGGATCTCTGGAAGTTTCGGCGACGTTCACTACACAAGGGAAGCTGTCCATGTTGCAGCGAGTAGTTTAACAGTCACGTCAGCTCTTCACCGGGGACGCTAAGATATTCCCGGCGCCACACGGATGCGACAGCTATAATTGGATATCTCCCAGGGCGTGGTAGCGGTGACTAGGTGGTGTTGTAATGAAATTCCTGAGCAACACCTTCTTGACGTCGTGCCGTGGACGAGAGACGTGAATCCTTCCTCTTGCAAGCCTCGTGCTACGCAATAGGCGGTCAGCAGTTGCCATACCTCTCCCACTTCTCCACAAACCACGCTATTAGCACGAGGTTAATGAAACAAAGGTGAGGATTGCGCCGCGAAGACAAAGTATGACACCGCAGGGGATGGGAGCGTTTGCCAGCCGCCCTGTGAACATTTGTCCTACGTTTGAGACGAGTAGCTAGCGAGACTTTGTGGGTCGAATCAGTCCGCGTGTAACTACATACCCGTAGATAATAGTTCTGGAAATACTTTTGTTTAAGAAATGTATTTAGCAGGGAAAGAAATATTTTACGACCATTTGTCCATTAGCTGCTAATCAGTGGAACAACAGACAGTGATCGTATATACGTGGCTTGAGTATGCATACTGTTACGTTGTAACACAACCCTATGATCACAAGCACCATTAGTAAGATTAACAGTCATTGTTGTTGCTCAACTGTCATAAATTCTAGATGAAGTCATAATTATCTTGCGACCATTCTTTCTTCTCGCCATCACGTAAGGATGACTGTGAAATAACTTTCATCAAACGTTTATCAGTGTACCATATTTTATAGAGAAAATCAGAAATTTTGATACTGTGTAATTGTGGAAACGAACATGTGCACATGACAGCGTTTGGCCTTCCTCCCCCCCCCCCAACACGTTCAATTTACCATCCTAGATGCTGCACGAGAGGGTAGAAACCAGCCCGTAATCTTAAGGTGAGAATGTTAAAAAGTAAACCAATTATGATGTGAGGCATTTCAGTCATTAAGAAGAAGATTTAGTGTAGTTCTCCGTGCATAGCCGAAAGAAAGAAATATTTGTACAATAAAAACGTCAGTAGCAAGGAGTTGCTGTTCTCAAGGGATGGGGCCGTCTGTCGTAAGTAGATAGATTTGGTATGTTCTCTGTCAGTAGGCTTTAGGCTGTGGATCGATGGATATGATGGCAGCGGTAAATGGCTGCAGGCTGTGGTGACATTGTCGGCCATCTTGGATTCTGCCATTTTGTTTTGGCTTCCATCTTGTTTCTGCTATTTTGTTTTGACAACCATCTTAGATTCTGCCATTTTGTTTCGGCAGCCATTTTGTATCAGTCATTTTGTTTCCGCAGCCATCTTGTACCCTCCATTTTGTTTTGACCTTTTGTCAGTCATTTTGTTTTGCAAATTTGTCAGCCATGTCAATTTCATGCATTATTTGTTTTCGTCAGCCATTTTACCTTTTGTCAGACATTTTGTCATGGTGCTTCATTTGTTTTCATCAGCCATTTTTAGTTTCTAGGTTCAAACTTTTCCACCAGGTGTCGCCCATTTTGTTTTGTACATTGCCTGCTAGAGTGTGCTAGTGTGTGTTTGATTTCTCATGTAGGTGGTGCTAGTATCGGTCATTTTTATAGAAATGGTAAGGTTGACATTGCTTGCTTTGTATATGGGAAACAGTCCTTATTGATTTATACACGTTAGACTAAAAATTTATTGGAAGTGATTGGTTGGAACCTTTTGTGTTAGGTCACAGTTGACATAACAGTCTGAGCTATGGAAGCTTTCTGCATCTTGCGATGTTTAAATGTGCAGTATATTTGTAATGCTATTTAAATGAAGGCATTAATGATGAATGAGTAATAGATATCATTTTAATTTTCTACTAACATCACTCTCTTTTAATATGATTTAAATACATATATATTTATAACTTTTACATGAAAAGGGATTTCCATACACAGAAAATAAAATTCCTTTTTTTAAATAATTTATTTATCATATACATTTTATATTTTTTCAGTACATATTTAATATCATATTTCCCAACATTGGTGATGTTCTTGTGGAAGACCAATGATGAAAATTTTCAAGCTCGTGATCTACATCTTAGAAGGTCGAGGCCAGTATCTGCACAGAAAAAAATTAAAACAGCACACAAAACAGACAACAGCCTCCCCCTCCCACTTACCATCCGAATGGTTGTTGCAACCATGCGTACGGGCCCCGAGACTTGGGACTGGGCTATACAGCACAAGAGCGAGCACATTATTTAAAAATTTAAACTTCGTTCCAAAACAGATTCAAGTCTCGCATTGTTAGTACTGTATAGGTGGGTTGCGAAGCTGTTGAAAATGAAAATGCATCCCTCTAGGAATAAGAATCTATTGCAAAGCAGACACAGGAACACCAGAAAGATGACAGCCACAGGGGAGGGTCTAGTTGATAGAACAGATGAAAAGAAAACATGTTAATGGGACAGCGCAAAAAAAAAAAGTGAAATAGCAAGTCCGATTCCTCTGCCAGTGGTTTTTGCTGTGGAGTAACGGAACAACCAAATACGTGTCAACAATAGTAGGAATGTCTACTGAAAATTAGGAAAACAGTCGACAAATCTTACCATTTTGAAACGAAGTAAAGAGGCAGCCGTACTATGTTTTTACAATAAATCATTTACTTGGTGAGCCATAGCCATATGGAGCAGTATTAATACCATCAGACAGAATTTTTCTTTTATTGTCTTCCCATGACAGTACCAATTTATTTGTACTCTGTGTATAGAGATCGTGACGGTAGGATCTTATGTTACAGACTTCAGTTCTATCTGGGTGATGTTGTAGCAGTACTCGGTGGTAATCTTGAAAAGTAATTTAATTCTTCAGACGGTTCTTTTTTACACCTTTGGCCCGCTTCGTGACTTTCCCACCACACATGTATGTGTACATTTTTGCACATAGCCCCACAAACTCGCTCATCTCTACACCACTACACTCATCCTTGAACTTTCCGACGACTTTTCTGTTAGCCGTCGAATAACACGGATGAGTTGGCGGGTAGGCACTCGTGTCCATTTCCATCATGAGGGCGGGATCATTGTCCAGGTCTTGGTAGAAATCATGGGTGCTTATTTCATAAATGAGCGAGTCTGTATCTGTGTATGCCAGCTGTAGTTCTTCTCCTTACTTTTTCTTCATCACGTCATAGTGGAACTGATACATTAATGTGTTTGACAAATCAAGTACTGAAAAAACCTGCGTAAATTGGTTTGTTGAACATAATTGTCTCCTTCTCCATTTTCATTAAAGATAAGTTTTCGTCATAAATTGTTCTGCACTTGAAAGTTGGCTTCGCTACAAGTTTTTTGAGGTGTTGTTCTTTGCACACTAGTTCCATCACTTGTCGTTAACGCAAATTCTCCATAAGCTTCCCGAAAGTGGCATTGTTCATCAACTTGTAGAAATCTTTCTCAAAATCGTTGTCTGCTGCTTGACGCTTCTCTGTATTCAGCTGAATGTAGGGTTGGAGCCATGCTCCCTTTTGAAACTGTAGTACTCGGTGTATCTTGGTTACCTTGAGTCCGTGATCAATGGCCTGTTTTAAATTTACGTAATGGATGATGTAGCTGCTCTTGTCTTCCAGTGTTGCCATCAGTTTCGTCATCTTGGATCCGGGGGAGCACTCGTTGACTGGCAGGAACGGTAGATCTCGATGGTCTTCAAGGAGCGATGTTGGATATTCGATGTCTACCTCCAGTATGTAGCCGTACAGTCCATCATTGGGCATGGATGTAATGTCGATGTCTGTATCCACCCACTGAAAGTCACGTACAGGGAGGGGCAGAGACATTGCCCAACCATACAGGTTATTGGCATCTACATACTGAAGGTAGACTGGCTTCTTGCTGGCATCATACGTCTCTGGAATCTTCTTGTTGTTGGCGATTCAGTGCTGTTTCACACATTGTGCTACTCCACCTCTTATGCCCTTTTCTATAAATAGATATTTATCGTAGATAGTCAGAAGCTCAAGTTGTACTTTCGTGTGTTTCAACATAGCATCAAAAGAGAAGCCTGGGGCACTTACATAGCGGATGCAGTCAAGGCCATATGTTTGGAGACAGAGATTTCTGAAATTTTCAAAGACATCAGCCAGGAGCAAACCATCGGTCTTCAAGTATATCTTGGCATAATCCTCCAGTGTTTTGCAGTTGAACTTGTTCCAAACATGATGTGCGTGCTGGTAATCTTCTTCTTCGATGTTGCTGTCTGTCAGGCGATTGTAGAAAGCTTCCTTTGGTGGCAGCTGCTTCTCATCCAGTTTCCCCCTCGAATTAACATGATCGTAGGGAAACACTCCTTTGCGAACTACCAACTCCAGCTGATTGGATGTGAAGAACTTTTCAGTATTTACAAATTTTGTTTTCGACAGGTTTTCGACCAGGGTAGCAAGACTTGCTCCCATGAATCTATAGGTATCAATAAACTGCATTGTGAATCTGTCTCCTAGTGACTTTGAAAATGTGATGAGCTTCTTCTCTGTGTGTGGTATGGTGAATATGTCTTCTGTATCGTATCCCAGTTGCTTTATGATAAAATTTTCGTCATATGTGAGGTTGTGAAATAAAACAGGTAACTTCTTCGGGCGACGTCGGAGTTTGTTGCACTCATTACAGGCGGCCCCAATATAATTGCCTGGGAAATGGTCATGAGCACGGACTTTCCAATTCGTTTCGCGGAATGTAGTCGAACAGTAGCAGCAGGTGTCGGCAACCAGATGTTTGTTCATTTCCAGAAATGTAAGTGGTTTCATGGGCTCACTAGTCTCATAGATGGCTTTCACTTTTTTTCCAATGTCCACAATTTCTTCCATGAACTTTTCACTTGCATCTTCGCCCTGGTACATTTTAGGTTCTGCTGGCAGGCTTGATGTTTTGCTGGCTGGAATTATACTGTTGTCAACTTGCACATATAAACAGTAACTGTATGCCTCATGCTTTTGAAATGAAAAAGTATATGAGAAGTTTGGGTCTGGCTGGCTTGTGTGCACTGGTTTCAAAATCGCCTCAAAGTCCGCATAAACAACTATTGGAAGCTTGTCCATATTTTGGTAGTGTTCGAATTTCAAAGTTGGTTTTCTTCCACTTTCGTCACAGCGTAGCATTTCGACATTGGCAGGGGCATGTGGATTGCAGTACTTCTTGTGATCTTCAAGCATTTCCTGTCCAGTCTTTTCTGTCACTCGTTGCCGATCGTCGTACATCTTGAAGCATCTCTTGCAGATATGGATTTTTTCTGTGTGTCCTGTCAACTGTGATCGCACCAATCTTGAGAAATTCTTGGTGTATGTATAGTGGCTGTTGTCATCTGTGGAAATCAGTAGAAGGTCGAAATGGTCAGGTTTTTCATCACTTGTCACTTTCAACGGGATCACCTTGTGTTCTTCATTCAGGCCGAACACATTTACTGAAACACTGGTATTTTTCTTCTCGAAAGCTCTGTTCTGTTTGAGTGGTGTGGGGAATTCAAGACCTTCAAAATTGTACATGTCTTCTAGCTGATGGTACTGCTCATTTACACATGCTGGATTTTCTCCTCTAACATGCCGGGCCAGTATTGCCCACTTAAAACATTGTTGGTCATTATTTTGTGGGTTGATGATGGCCTTCTTCGTTTTGATGGCAGGTGGCAGGTCAATGTAGCTTGAAGCTCGCAGAGGTTCCAGTTTGTTGACACGTAGTTGTAGACGTCTCACTGCTGACAAACATCATCCTGAACCTCGTCCCATAAAATCTTTTTCTTCACTGTAAATTTTTTCAATACAAGATGCCACAATTGCTTGTACGTCGGTTTCAGGATACAGTGACACATTCTTCGTCTTGAAGGCATTCTCGGTTTCTTGATCTTCATGTGGCTCTGGCTTCGTGTACTTACATTCCAGGAATAAGTTGAACTTGATGGGTCTATGTTCTTGAACTTCTTGCTTCAGTTGTCCTATTATGTTACTCTTCAAAGAATTCAAGTAGCTACATACATCCTTTGCCTGGTCATTGTTGTTTTCTGCTACACATGTCTTCAGATTTCCCTTGAGCGCAGTTTCGGCCAGGAAGAATCGGAAATTAGTTGGCTGGCCAGTTCCTGCAACAATCTTCGGTCGGGCTGTTCTCTGCTGCTGCTTCTTCTTCTTCGGCTGCTGAGGTGGCGACATCATTTTCTGCTTCTTTGCAGGTGGTGGTGCTGCTGCTCCATCGCACTTCTTGCTGTGGGTCTTCAGGTTATCAGCCCGAGAATAAGTGTTTCCACACTTAGCACAAGCAAAAGTCTTCTTCGTCTGGTTAAAAATACACCCTCCTTCATGTTTTCGGGCGTCAGCAGCAAGAGAGAAATGCTTGTTGCAAAATTTGCAATTTGGAGATGATACCTGCCGCACATCACCAGCCATGTCCTCAGGTGTCTTTCCATGCTGTCTTTGCGTGCGATAGTGAGATCGCACCTGTCGCATACTTGGACTGGATCTCTGAATGGGTTGTGCGGACAAGTCGCTTCATGTCTTAGACCATTGCCGCGAAATGTAAAATATTTACTGCAAAAACCACAGCAAAACCCTTGTGGAGGAATCTGTCTTACGCCAGGAGTAGACGACTGTGGTATTGCCGTTGAAGCAGCAGGAAGAACGAAAGATTGCTCGTTGACACGTCCACCGTCAATACTGCTAGGCTCTGGTAAACCTGCAACAAAGAGAATAATACTGTTAATTACACATTATAAATGTGTCTATGGGTAGGATATGTGTTGTAGACGAAGGATGGTGGTAATGTACACATTAAAAATATTTTTGTAACTCTTCAAACTATTCCTAGTGAGTTTATCAAATACCATTCAGAAATACTACATTTTATTTACAGTAAATTTTAATACATATGTCACTGATTACATCGAAATCTTACAAAGTTTGAATGTGGTGCATTTATTTTGTAACTTTTGTGCTGAAGCATAAACTTCGTTCACTATTAATATAATTCCCTAATATATGCCAGTTACAAGTTTAATGTTTTGAAAAACTAAAATTATTTTCTTGGTGTAGTTGGGCAACAATTTTAGGATAATTTAATATATGAAAAAGAGTATATAAATGTGTTGCTACTTACACAAAGAAGAAGGGCGTCACTGTAGTTAAATCAGCCGGTTGCGATAAATTCTGCTGTCAGTCGCTGCGAACTCTGCAATTCTTTCGCTTGGATCAGACGGCGATTGTGCTCTACGATCTTGAAAACTGACTGGCGAAGTCGCTCCAAGAGAGTGCACGGAATCACTGACGATAATTTTTGCAGGTCCTACAAACACAAAATAATATAGGTGAAAATTTGTACTTGTTGAAACCTGCATAATATTGCATACAAATTACTAGAGACATTATCATAGCACAATGGAAAAATTTTCATTCGTTAAACAGTATATATTTTCCCCCGTCTATATAGATGTGAGCACACACTGATTGGAAAATTAATACAAAACTAGCAGAACTGTAAAATGGTTTAGTATGTCATTTGATGTAAGCTAATACTTGGTAAATGGCATTGATATAAGTAGTTTTAAATACAAAATATTAAAAAATTTGAAACATTGACTAAACGCCTTGTCTAAATTTAAAACGCCACGCGCCTTGAACATTATAGTGTCGACTATGCTATAATAATAATTAGGGCCACGATTTTGTCGCGAAAAGATTTTTGCCTCACTTTGTTTCAGTGACTCACGTGCACATTGGCAGTTCTGTTGCAAGGTTATTGGCAGTGTGTCTATGTTCAGACACGTTTCTCATTTGACTGCACCAATCAGAATAAGATTATTGTGACTCCGTACATCTATAATTTGCCAAGGCCAGTGAGAGTAAAATCATCCAATCACAGACGAAGTAGCAGAGCTGCAGGTGTGCACATGACGCATCGAAACAGAATGTTGCAAAAATCTTTTCGCCATAAAATCGGGGCTCTAATAATAATAATTATTATGATTTTGTAAATGCGTGTGCTACGTTTCAAGTCCAAAACAATGTTGACATATTATATTTCTAGCGCCGAATTTATATTTGCAATGCTTTGGCTAATCATGTCACGGTTGGTAAAATAAAATCTTCTTTGCGTAGTATAGAGCTATCCTTTCTGTTTTAATAATTTTATTTTAAAATATATTCGTCATATTTCAAACTCGAAAATAATTTTCTTTATATAATAAAGTGTAAATCAATATGAAATTATTATATACAGTTATCAGAATGTGTATTGCATACCAACCTTAACACATTTAACTTACAGCAACGAATTTCTATTCGCAACTCTTTGGCTGTTATTTTTAATCACTTAAAGACTCGTAAGATAAAAACTTCGTTGGGTAGTGTAAGTAATTGTTCAGAAATACAGTTTAACTAACATGGTGTCATAAGAAAAACTCTACATTCGATAATTTTATTTACTTTCTTGCATTGATAGTCATTGTTAACATCGTTTCTATAAATGCCCTTTCAATATAAGAAATGTGATTTTATCATTTGATCCTTGCTAGTTTGTTTGAAATAAGTAATTTTTTAAACTGGAAAGTATGTACTAAATATAAAAAACAAAGAAATAAATCCGACGTAATTTCTACTCGCAAGTATAAGAAACATTTGCGCTAATAACCGCAACACATTACATTATACTCTCATTTCTTATAGTGTTATTCTTTACAGTTTTATAGAAGCTATATTTTCCAGTGGGCAACTATACACGAAATGAGAATCGTGTTACTAGTTAATCAGTTCTCAAAACAATCACGAATAAAACCTAATGTTTTGAAGTAAAACGTAAAATTAATTGCAAAGAAATATGTAAAAGAATTAGTTTACTGAAAACATATTTACCAAACATAGAATAATATACTTTTGTACTTACTTTTACAAGGTTGTACTCGCTATAGAGGGACGGTAGACGTGAAATCCAGTTGATTAAACTCTGAAGATATGTAATCTGGACAAAGCTGCTCTTCACACGATGTGGCACCAACAGACTTCTGTGGACGACTGAATTAATTTATCCGCAAGAGGCCTTTATATACCTCCGAGAGGGAGAAGATTTCACTGTTGGTTTCAAATGGCTTTTTGTTGTAAGATACCGAGCATCTCACATAAACTTCGCGCTGAATAGGCTTGATATGTAAAAAAATTCCGCACGAAACCTGGGGGCCAGCGTGTTAGAGACATCGGTTTCACGACGATAGTTTATCTTGTGTCAAGTAGTCTAGGCGAGTCACCTGCAAGGCATTCTCTGGATGCGACAAAGAAGCGACACATTATTCACCCGACACTCGGTTGTCTGCGAGTTCTTACATCCCCCTTCCTAAATCCTTTGTCCGCTGCAGGGCAGGTGTGTGGTCATTGTGTAAGGCCGCGTGCATAATCTCATAGTTTTTACCTCCCCTTCCACCCTTTTTGTTCGCAAGAGAGGCGACTTGGCTGATGCAGTCCACT
>PNEQ01111415.1:0-16460 GCA_003012365.1 Medauroidea extradentata
GTTTCGGCACCCACATTTCCAAATCCACCAGCTTACCTTTGTTTCGGCACCCACATTTCCAAATCCACCAGCTTACCTTTGTTTCGGCACCCACATTTCCAAATCCACCAGCTTACCTTTGTTTCGGCACCCACATTTCCAAATCCACCAGCTTACCTTTGTTTCGGCACCCACATTTCCAAATCCACCAGCTTACCTTCTTTCGACACCCATTTCTCCAAATCCACCAACATACCCACTTTCTACACCCATAGATCCAAATCCATCAGCTGACCCTCTTTCGGCACCCATACCACAAAATCCAACTTTTGCGTTTCCAAACTGAAAGCTACTTGATCTATGGAGGATGAAGGGCTACTACGCCATATAACTCGCATGGGGCTGAGATGGTGACTGCGTATTTAAACGGCATGCACGGAAAAATAACATTATAGCGTTCCACTTATTTGGAATGGCTTGGCGTATTGTAGTCTCTGGAGCACAGAGAAGAAAGTTTGTAACAGTGAACCATTTAGGATACACATTCATAAGTGGAAACATGTATGTGTATTTTTTGATCGAGCAAGAGTTTTGCTGTCAGAACAATATACAAATTGCTCTGAAAATGGATTTAATTGATAACACGTGTGTGTAATATATATTACACACACACACACACATTCATCTAGAACATAAATCTGTTTGAAAGAGAGAAATCTTCCAGGCAACAAAATATTAATTTGATTAAACTTTTACAGTAATGTTTCGTAATATATAAAACAAACACATATATATGTTTACACACATGGTTGGTTATACCGAACATTTGCCTATGTGAAGACGGACGCCAACTAAATGGCTTACTCTTAGAGGCCGCGAGGCCTGAGGTGTGCGTGCAAGAGTCGACCTTAATGTCCTCGCTTCCTCAGGCCACGATTATACTCGTATTGAGAATACAGGAAAGAAGTCATTAAACCTAACTACGGCTATGCTTGTTTTAGATTTCTCATTACGACATTAAATAATTTGAATATAAATATTGAATCCAGAAAAAATAGCTGGCTCGTATCATTTTAGGTGAGTTTCCTGGCATTTGAGCAATATGCTAAATTAGACACCCGTGAATATGTTGGATGCTATTCGATGTTTTAGTGTGAATGGCTCACCTCTTTGAATGTTGTGTCACGAGACCACAAGGAGTGTTATCGGACCTGGAAGCAGGCGGACAATAAGGTTGACTAGCGCCAGTCTTTCTCTCGAGAATTAGTCTTAAAGTCCCACGTCACTGCTGTACTGTCGTAGTCGGGCATTCAGCATGTTTGTAGCTCGAGGGCTTCTTCGCGCACTTTGGATAGAAGGTAGGTCTGGCTACGACGCCGGGCCCAGGCGACCGGACCACCACGTCAAATCCACCATCCAGGAAAGGTGCTGCTCAGATGTTGCCGCACAGCACGTCTGTAGTGGTCTCGGGCATCGTTATGCAGAAACCAGATGTTGAACCTGACAACTAGTGGCACATCATCTAGCAAACCCGGTAGTATGTGTTGCAGAAAATTGAGAGACGCATTACCGTTGAGTCGCTGGGTTGGACATGTGGCCCAGTCAAACTGTTTTGAACAATCCCTGCCCACATATTTACTTGCAACCGCCACTGGCGTGCTGCAATGTGCATTGCGTGCGGATTCATGTCACACCACATGTGGCTGTTGTGCTGTTAAACATACCGTCACGTGGAGCATCTGCTCGGGTGAAAACTCAGATGCATGGTGTATCGCAGGTACTCAGGGGATCGGCGTGAAGCCCCAGCCTTGTGCTGAGCTAATCGCGGGTTGAATTGTAAGTGGTGCTGGTTGAAATTCCCGCTTGGAGGCGATTTTCAGGGTGAATCCTTGGGTCGCTTATCTGGTCCGCCTAGGAGAAGACTCTGTTACGAAGCGGTTTCGTAGAGATATAGGGTGGACCTCTCCCTCAGCAAGGTGGACTCCTGTATTTCATCCCTGCATGGTGAGTTGGTTCTTACTACCTTCCACCACGATTGGAAGGGGCGTAATCTACTTCTGTCATGGGTCGTCAACTACGTCTGTCATCTTTATGCTCTGGCTGCACGGTTATGGTGAGTCATGGCTATTATCAGGCGACTGACTGGTGAGGATTGACATCGCTCCTTAGGGAGGTGTCTCCTGGTAAGTCTTGGGCAGAAGGGGAGTGCTGCCACAACCCGGCAGCGGAGATATCGGAAAACCTGGAAGGTTAGTGTTCTAGCCACTACAGCGCCAAGGTTTCTGGCAAACGACTTGTCGAAACATCTATATTATATTTATAAATGTAAGGCTTGTCTCAAACGACCACTAACCAGAACACCATAAACTATTACTTGTAAACTATTATAATTTTTTTTGCTGCCGCCACTTCAAATTGTAAACATATATTTTATTTGTGTCAAACGTACTGTATCGTTCATTTTAAGCAGACGTTTTCTTTGTCGCAACAAACGAGCAAAGACAATGTTTATAGAGTGCATTGATGTTCACATCTGTATACTAGCATAACAGTGGAATGAATGTAAATAACTTTGTCAGGAATGATTTTTTTTCCATATGTTCAAGTAAATTAATATGACGCCATTCTTCATAAATAAGCTTAGAAAATAAAATGGAAACATTAATTATCTCAGGTATATAACCGTGCAGGTGATTCAAATTGATTGCAGCACTGATAATATAGTTAGCTTTACAGTATCCTCTATCAGCTGAATCAGCTGCGACACTGAACATGATTTCACATTAAACAACTGCTACACACAGTTTGCCTAAGAAAACTTTTCAACCGCGGCAGTACTTACGATGTTTATTGAATATTGATGAGAGATGATGGTATATCGTGAAAATGTTTTCTGCCAACATAGCCTTGAAAGCACTGTAGTTTCTTGCAACGTATATGATTGGGTGATATACTTCTGACACAACGTAGCTGTCTGCAGACCAATAATAGGCATAAAATATTACAACAGTGGGATTCTTACTGACTCAGGCAAATAGGGTAACAGATCCAAGTATAAGCTAAAGCCCCTAATATTCAGATAATCTAAACGTGTGTTGAAATCCAGCAAACAAGTCAATTTTTCCCGTGTTAAACCATCGTCTCTAATAATGATGTGTAATGACAAGTAATAATGATAATATAAGGAGGCGAACGACAAGAGGACCAACCGTGTCGGCTCAGGTAAGTTGGCCTTGCTGCATGAACGACCTTGTTGGGAGCTTTGCTGATCCAGTCTGAGCATAGGTGGAACACTGCACTTCTGTGAAATGGGTAACTTTCTTCGTTACAAGTGTTTATGTATAGTTATCAAAGACAGCGTGCACAGTGAAGATATTGTTGGCCAACGTAGGTTTCACATACCTGGGGCTTCTTGCTGTATTTGTGGCAGATGAGCCGCTTAAGCACAGTTTTACACGATGCAAGACATTGCAAAGCTTGTGCGAGAGTCCATTCTTGAACTAAACATCGTACTATAATTTCTTATGCAAGTCTGTTGTATCTGATGATGTCCGTCTGTATGTGGCTACTGAGGTGGGAGTCGATATTAAGGATGCCGCCTTTCTGGCGCTTCAACTGCGTGCAGCGTGTTCCGAGTTGCGGTTTTTTATTTCAGAGACCAGTAAACGCGCGTCAAAAATGCTTACCTTCGAAATGAACACAAACTTCAGACTACGTGTGAAACTGAATTTTAAGACACCACGCGCATATGGAATCATTATTTTTAAAACCATCAAACTTTTTCAGATGGTTGTTTCTCGAGATGTATGTACCGGATTCGTTCGAAATTGAGGTCTACAACTATATTGAACTTCGCTACAATGATGGCGTTAAATGTAATTATAGGGTCACTTAAAGTCTCGCAGTAAAAACATTCTGGCGGGAACTTTGCACACATATTCACAACTATAGACGTAGAGGCGATATCACAATATATGTGCCGGCCAGCGTCGCAAGTAGCACCTCAAGCATTCATGCTTGCCTCACACACACACACACACACACACACACACACACCAACACACACACACACACACACCTTCACCAGGCAACCGCCTTAATTGAGATGTGAGAAGAGAAATTCGGTGTCTATTTGTTTTATTTATAGTGGATATTGGGAAACATATAACGTAGATATCCAGAAAATATTGTAACGAACTATTATTTTTATCGTGTTTGTATTAGCTTTAAAACTAAGTGTGAGTGTTACTGCTAACGTAATGACATCGCCCAGTCTCTTGCAAGATGACAATTTGCTTCCATATACCTGTTCGAAATTTTTTCGGACATTACTGTTTCGATGTTCGTGGGCTCACATTAAGGGCGCCACCTGCCGGCGCGTGAGAGGCTCAAAAGCGACGGAGCAGTAAGGTCGACCTTGAAGGGCGCATCAAATGCCGCGTCGCCTCTACGAGCCAAGCGCTGAACTAGTGTGCAAGCTTCCCGCCGAACGGTTTTTACTATGGGACATTAAGCGGTCACCATATAATTTTATTGGCGGAAATTCTGCAACTAAGTTCAGTGCAGGTCGCAATCTGAGTTCACATACGTCCGATTAGTACATTTTGAAGTACGGAGGTCTGAAAAGGCCGTTTTTAGCCATGTTGGAGGGCTTAGGAACGGTATTATTATGGAGGGTGGCGTCTTGACAATGAGGTTCCGACCTTGTCTGGAGTTTGTTCTCTTTTCGTACGTTGGCACAATGGGCACACGTGGAATATTTTCGTAGAAAAAAACCTGTTTACGAACACACTGCAACGCATTTGAAGCGTTGGGTAGGCGGCCGCCAAGATCTCTTTCGAACGAGATATAATCTTGCAACGTGTAAAAGTTTCAAAACCTAGTACACATGGTTATCACTATCAGTTTTGAACAAGAAGGTGTACAGCTTCTTGTTCAAGGCAACTTGCATCGTGTGACTGGCCAACTGGTATGCAAGTAGCATGCATGCAAGTATATACAGTTAGAATAGTTTACAGGCGGTTCTAATTTGCATGCACCTCCTTGTGCAAGTGTTTGTATTTGGCACATCTTCGTTCACTAATGTATTCTGCATTTGTTTATTTGAGAGTAGAAAACTAACTGAAACCACGTATAGTGACAACCCCATGAAAGGGCCTCGACATTTCCACATGACTTTGCATACACGCACATTCAAGCTAGCATGCATGTATAACCGTGTGCACAGTGCATTCATAGGGTTTGTGTACAAGCGTGAGGTGTACATCTTGTCCAAGCAAGATAGCTGTGTGTACTAGGTTATAAAGTTCCAGTATTCTGATTGGCCGAGTGTAATACGTACAACACATGCACAGTATATTGTAACCTAGCAACAAGGTTGATATTGTCGTGATGTACAACTGTTTATTACTAAGTTGGATATCGGTTTACAGGAGGTGCTGCCTGAAATTACAACTAGCGAATTGTTAGATGTTTCACAATTGTTAGATGTTTCACATAAATTCCTGCTGTTGGTGATCTTGTTGCTTGCGTCTTCTCTTTGATTGCTTTGCGGCAGCTTCTTAGTAAAATAAAATATTTTCCTCTTATGTCTCTAATACCTAAATGATGAGCTGACAGTTCTGTTCCACGTATTGTTGTGACAGATTGAAACTTATTCTCTAAGCCAGAAGAAAATAGGACAGTTTGTTCAGATACATAAGTTTATTTTAAGTTTCTCATTTCATGTACTAGTCTTTACTTAGCTTGCGTACTGTACCTCTGTTTTACCAGTTTTATTTATTCTCTGATCTTGTATTTTACTCACTGTCTGGATTCACATACCTGTTCAATATCTTATGTACCTGTGATGTGTGATCATAGCATAGTTCATAACCTGCAACAATGATCGACTTGCTTTTTCATTGTTGTTCTTCGCAGATGTGTTGCTTCTTCATGTTGCTACTCGGCGACTGAATATTCGTAATTTAATTATTGTACCAAATATTGTTATACTTGAAACTTCCTATTTAAATTTTTAGAAATTATTTCCGTTAACGTTTCCAAGGACTATTTTTGTATCTTCTAGTTGTTGAATAATTACAGGTCAAGCAGTTAAAAGTCAGACTGTTTCGGGAAGTTCTCAATAAGAATATTACTCCCTTTAATAAGATTATTTATAGCGACAAAAATTTTGAGATACGTAGTCTTTAGAATTAAACTTAGTAAAATTTTATAGAAATTTTTTTTTTACAATTATTAAAAAGTATACAAAATCGTCTACACAAATGATACCAAAGCTTTTATTAAGTAACATAGTTTACGTTGCTTCTTTTTTTATTTAATGTCTATTTTAAATAATTGTCTTCGAAACGTTATCTAGGAGCAATAAGTTGTCAGTGTAAATATTCATATTTGCTACATATTGTAACTAATTGTAACCTATGATGCCTACCAAAAGAATGTAGATAAAAGTTCCTCTCCACTTTGAGCACAGCAATTGCTGAAGGAGATTTTATTTATCCTAGTATATTAATTGTATAACTCTATTCATCTAAACAAAGTAAATAAACGTATGGCATATATTCTCGCTACTAACAGTCTTATTTTTGTAGCCGAGTTACTTCATAGTATGGCGAAGTTCAAGGGACATCTGCCGTGTCATTATGGAAGAACTATAAGATGACAAGCATTATTTTGTTTTACGAAAATGTCTTATCTTTTTATGCGTCGTAGTGTAGAGAATGATCGCTCATTGGTGCTTGTTGAAATAGGCAATGTAGCTAGTATCTTCAAGATACAATTGATTGTTGGAAAAATGGCTTGATTACATTACAAATAGTAATCAATTGCATTTTTCGACTTTTCTGAAAACTGCCCTATGTGACGGTACCAAATCTTCAATTCGCCAGTGGCTGTTGTGGATGAATTGTTCAGCCAGTTTTCGTCATAAAATGTAGTCAACTTTTACATGCTGCTCAGATGTTGATCTGATCGCTGCAAGCATGACGAGCCCTTTTTTACTCTCATCAGGCAGATTCGTTCTCCGCACTTTAATATACAGAGTAAGTAAACAAGAATACTCCAACTTTGAAGGTCTGTATAACCACAACCAAACAACTTACAATGGTATGTGACTGCCTTGAGCAGCACGAATCACGTCGATGCGGCACTCTAACTCGTTCCACATTCGTGCTAGCATGTCCGGTGTAATGGTGTGGATGGCGTTGTAATTCTTGTTTTGAGTTCGGCAATGCTAACCAGCAATTGTGTAACAAACACGAGATCTCCAACAGAAAAAAAAATCTCACGGGGTGAGATCTGGGCTCCTTGGAGGCCAGTGAAGAAGTGGCCTGTCGTCATCTGCTCCGCGACCATACCAGCGTCGTGGAAACACCTCGTTCATGTAGTCGCGAACAGCTAGGTGCTAAGCGATGGTGCACCATCCTGCTGGAAAATGAAGTCCCCTGCCGCCTCTTCTGAGGATATAAGCATGTCCAAGTAAGAAATCCTGGACTCTTGAAAAAATGATGGGGCCGATAACAATGTGTCTCGATACAGCACAAAACACGTTCACTTTGGGTGACGTACGCTCGTGTTCGGTGGTTTCATGTGAATTCTCCTGGCCTCATACTCTCACGTTATGCCGGTTGATCTTACCGTTGACGTGGAACATCGCTTCATCACTAAACACCAGCTTTGAGATGAAGGCATCGTCAACCTCATTCCGGACAAGAATGTCCGCGCAGAAATCACGTATCAGTTCTTTGTCCTTTACAGTAAGAGCCTGCACAAGCTGTAACCTGTATGGTTTGTACAGCATTCGCTTTCGCAACTGTCTCCACACAGTCGATTCAGGGAGTCTCACTTCCCGGCTGGCTCGTCGAGTTGATTTTCATGGACTGCGAGAGAACACTTACTGAATCTGTTGCACATTGTCGTCTGACACACGCTGCCGCCCGGAACTTTTGCCTTTGAACAGACAACCTTTGTCATGAAACCGACCGTACTATCGTAGGATATTCCACCTATCAGGGGACGTCGTCCGTATTTGCAACGGAATTCGCGTTGAACAGTCGTCACCAATTCACATTTCGCAAAGCTAATGACACAGAACGCCTTCTGTTGTTCCGTCGCCATTGTGTTGCTGACTAACACTCCACGCGCACTCGTAGTGCAACGAAGGTATCTCTCAGTGCCCACTAGTAGCTCACAAATGAAATCTTAGGTCGCACCCTCCCCCTCACCTACTAACACCAAAGCTTCAAGATGACATCCACACCATTACACCGGACATGCTGACACGAGCGTGGAACGAGTTAAGAGTATCGTGTCGATGTGGGTCGTACTGCTCGTGGCGGTCAAATTGAACGTTTATAAAGGTATAGTACAAAAAGTCATTGTTCTACGGTTCTTTTGATGTGGTCGCATAACATTGTAAGTTGTTTGGTTGTGATTATATAGACCTTCGTAGTTGGGGAATCCTTTTTTCTCATCCTGTACATTATACTATGCTATTGTAGACAAAACTGATGTTGTTCAGAAGCTTTGGAACAGTTCCGTAAAGACTGCTGCAATCGTGCAGTGAAACTTCTCAATTTCTGTGGTTACATAAACAAGTTTTATGTCATTCGATGGAGACTCTTAGGTTGTCAACTTAGCAACTGAACTTGTTGGTCACCAACAGTTTTATCTGGTTATGCAGTTTCTCGGACTTTGCATTGTTTTCCCCCTGTTTGGGGCATTCTACAGCGTGGTCGGAAATTCACATTTCAAACTTCAAGGCCTAGCAGAGGGGACTGAGTAGACAATATTTTTAACGGGAAGCCATGTCCAAAAACGTACAGTTTCTGTGCTACGGTGTGTCGGATGTGCCGGTGTTGTTCTGCAACCGGATACGCAGTATGGCGTCAGAAGTGTACCATGTCAAATGTGGTGTGACATAAGGTATAGAATTAAGTTATGTTTGATTCATTACAGAAGAAAGTTAAATTTATTTGGTAACAATAACGACGTAATGAAAAAATCAACTGTTGACACTAATACATATAACACAGTGGGAAAAATTTTTTTCTGCCTGTCTTCAGCACTGGTTGTGACCCGTACGAAACTGCTCAGTACAACAGAGGCTCAATGTGACGACCAGCAACATCGTTGCACTCATTGTACCGACGAATCATGTTCCGGTATCACTCGTTCCATCACACCAGTTGTTCCGTTAATATCTTGTGCAGTGACCATAACTTATGCAACAAATACTTCCTCGGTATCGACAGGAGTCTCGTACACCATAGACTTCATACAACCCCGCAGGAAATAGTCCAATGGTGTTAAGTCCGGCGATCGTGGGGGCCATGCAATTGAACCACCCCGGCCTATCCATCTCTACCCTAATCACTGTTAAGATGTTCCCGAACGTCACGTGTAAAGTGCGGCGGTGCGCCATCATGCTAAACCCACAATTCTTGACGGACATTCAATGGTACGTCATCAAAGAACAAGGGCAATACGTCCTGTATGAAGATCAAGAAAGTAGCACCTGTTAACCTGGTTGGAAGAAGGCATGGCACGATCACTTGACTGTGTAAAGTTCTTGCCCACACATTGATTGAAAATCTGTGTTAGAATCCACTGACATGCGTCGTGAACGGATTTTCGTCTGTCGAGATATGGCTGTTTCGAGAACTGAGAACACACTCCCTCGTGAATTTACATTCATCGGTGAACAGAACTCTTTGTGTAAAGTGGGGCTCATCAATGGAGAAGTGCAGAAACCACGTGCAGATGTTCACATGTGGTACAAAATCGGCTGGTTGTATTGCCTGTACCCTTTGAGGGTGGTAAGGATGTAGTTGTTGCTCGTACAGGACCTCCCACACTACACTGTTATAAACATCCAACACACGCACAATGGGCGACTTGAAAAGAGGCGGAGCTTCAGTCACGTGTGGGATACAATTCCTATCTCCATGGATACCGCAGCCGAACATAACCTTCATTTAGCTGTTTGGCTTCACATGTCCCGGATGAGATGTACGTCAAGAAAATTGATTATTTGTTTGGAATTTGTCGCTTTTTCGGGTAAACGTTAATCTTATGTATTTGCGTATCTTAACCATGAAATTGAAACTAATATTTTTTTTTTTACCCTTGCGTGCAAATCTATGAATGCACAACATTTTTGCTTTCTGCAATTACCAACTAACAAATCAGCATGTTTGTAAACAAGCTTTGTTTCCCACAGTACTCTCCCTCTGCGGTGACGTCAGGGGGCGTGTACTTAAAGTCGTCCATTGTTCGCGTACTTGTTGACGGGTCCTGCTCAACGTAGTGCACTACAGCCTCTTCTAATTCGGGGGTGCGAACACCACAGTCTCTCCTCTCGACGGTGAAGGCATCTCATTCTCGGAGCCGTCGCACAATTCTTGCAAAAAAGGGTAAGCGATGGGGTCGTGCGTTGTGTATATCGCTCTTGATGCAACCGACGAGCTGCTCTTCAATTCCCTTCCACTGCGCTATACACCTTTATCATGTCTATGAAATTCTGCAAACGTGTACTGAACTATGTTGATCGGAGACACACAGGCATGTGAATGGGTTTCCAGGCATGATACCAGAGCAGGGTAAACGTGACATGCCATCAGATGATCCTCTGCCATCCTATCTGGTGGCAAAACACCGGCACATCCGACACATTGTAATGGCTGTAACACGGTACGTTTCCGGATATGGCTTCCTGTTCAAAATATTGTCTACTCAGTCCCCTCTACTAATCCTGGAAGTTTGTAATGGGATTTTCCGAACATCCTGTATGACTCTATCATAACTTTAACGCTTACAATTCCTCACTGATTCAAAATAACAGTAGATGGTTTCAGTTCAGTTACTAATAAAAAACATTTACTTTTATTTATACAGAATACGTTAGTCTTCACGATAGTCAAACTTTACGTTAGTTGTAATTTTGGTGCAACTCGGTACAGCACAGGAAATGTGATTGTTGGTCTGTGTTGGTTGTTGCTTACCGTGATGAGTTCGTGGAGTAAATGTTTCCAATATATTTATTTTATTTGGTATTAAAGTTATATACTTTCAATATGAAAGCATTACCTCATTACTTGTAAGCTGTAGTTAATCGGTTCAATAGCAGAAACATATGCGGGAATTGTGCTTATCGTTTCATATACAGCACATATTTTCTCCACCTTACGAATACCAATCGGTATTTTTTATATATTTTTTATTTTAACAGAAATATACTTTACAAGAAATACTAATGCGCATAATCAGTAAAACCACTTACACGTGGCTTGACTTAGGACACTTTTATACTGACTATATTTCCCACAATTATCAACATCGAGTAATACTAGTTAAATGTTGTGTGGGTATTTATTGTTCGGAATTTTTCGCAAGTAAATTTCTTGATTTACAGCAACCAAATTAACGAAAAATATTTTTTTTTGGCATTGTCTCAGTTACCTCACGTGCCACCTTCGCTTATATTATAATAAGACATAAGTTGGTGCGCACAGTGGTACACGTGTTTGTTACGTGTGATGTTGTGTTTTAAACATGTTATATTGTGTTTGATACATGCTATATTGTGTTTGATACATGCTATATTGAGTTTGTTACATGTTATATTGTGTTTGTTCCATGCAATGTTGTGTTAGATAACAGTAAATGTTTTTTTTTTCAGTAAAAAGAAAATTTTCTGACCATTGTAGACGTGTTAGGTTGATTATTCTTATATGTTGCTGTTAACCCAGATTATAACTATCCCTAGTTAATTTTGTTCTTGACCAATCCAACTTAAAGATGGTGTATTGTATTGCAGTTTCTAAATTAACATTAATCACCATACATGTAAAGCAATTACGCGACAACAGTCAAGACACTTAAAAAGTACAGTAACTGAACTGTTGACAATACAACTGAATGGATTGTCACCTAAGCTGCTTGGTAAGTACGTATGAATGCCCATACATTGTGTGTATGTTACAGTGCTGAGAAAAAAGCCCCTGACACCGCCTGTTCCAATGAAGCCTCTCTATTGGACACGCATAGTGGTTCCTACCACTACCGAACCTGCCGCTGAAGACAACACGTATGTGCGACATTTGTTATTGGTTGCCATCTTTCCATAGTAGTTAGTGGCATCATTGATAACTCGCAGTAAAAAATAAGAACTAACTTTGAACTAACACTAACAAATTATCAAAATAAATGGAAACCAACATTATTTGGAACCCTTCTTGAACTTCGTGGTGTTAATCTGTGTATGCATCTGTTCTATTCGTTTTGTTCGTTTGTGTTGTCTGATTTTGTCCATTTATATTATTTTGTTATTTGTCTATTTTTTTTTCTGTTGACACGGACAATATTCTTATCACGGGATAGCGTGAATGTTACATTTCTGTTGAAAAAAGTTAATACTGACTTATAATTATGTTTTTTCCTTATGTTATAGTTGTTTTCTTTTGTTTTTGGTTGTTACCGACTCCACAACATTCGCTCGCTATTGCTTGGATTCAAAAACATAGTTTACATTGTTACAAATGCTTGGTAGACTCTTAACATGGCGGAAGAAAGATAATGGTTTTGTAAACTTTATTGAGGCCTGGTGGATTTGCTTAACGATGTGAATTTAACGTATTTGCTTTAATTATTACGATTAAGTGAATAGACTTCTTGTGGCGCTGACACAATGTTGCGAATATTTAGGCAACATATTATTCTATTTGAAATAATCGGCGATTGTCAGTAAATAATAGACAATCATGAATCGTCAAACTGAGATAAGTTTGTCATTTTTCAATTACATATACATACTGGCTAATTTTTTTTAATTTAGTTTTTTAAGCTCAACTTAGATTTTACGAATGAACCTATTTTAGAAGTTACTGTTCGTACCTACATTAATCCTAAAGCAAACATTAGATTAAAAAATAGACAAATAAATCACAAAATCGCATAGCAAAATAATATCACGTAACTTGCATTTGGGGCACGCTGTCCGATTCAACTTCTAATTTTTTAAAGACTTATATTTAACGACGTGATCAATTTTACGATCTAACCTCACATTTGCAATTCGATAAAGGTTTCCTACCGTAAGGGTACGGCCAGAGTGCAGGCCGATTCCGAGTCAGATGTCGATTCCGATTATCTGAGTCAGGTAAATCGGCGTCAGACTAGCTGGTAGTGTCCGGAGTGGAGACGGGCCACTCGTATTGGAAAGCAGTCACAGGCATGGATCTGATGTGTGAGGAAGTGGCATGTATAGTGATTGCTACTGAAAATGTCAAATCAAAATTGAAACCTGAAAGATGTAGTGTTCACAACATCAAGAAATTAAGAGAAGAGTTAGGTGAATATCATCACCTGTTCCCGCAATTGAAAGAAGATACAGTGCGGTTTGTTAAATATTTCAGAATGGAGCCAGAAACATTTTATTACATTTTGGAATTTATAGAACCCCGTTTGATAAAAAAAACTGGTGCAATCTACATAAAAGGAAAATACAGCCGGAAGAACGACTAGTAGTAACTTTAAGGTAAGATACAACTGAATGTCATATATTATAAGCACAGAATAAGTACATTTCACAACAATAACAGCACTAATAATGGTGCAAAACGTGTAAAAATACTAAATATAGGCTATGTCTATACATGTTAGTTTTGCATCAAACCACAAGAACATAGTGAACAGACACAACACACTTTTCCTGCAACGCAATGTCACGTAGCATTATCGTACACCCACGCGTCATTCGTGTTGTTTGTAGGTATTATGATCGGAATGTTTTCCGAAGAAAAACCCGAACTATTTGACGTAATATTTGTAGTATCCGTACAGCAGCTATCGTTGGATGGAGGGCGTAGCGACGTTGGCATCGGTGCAGGATACATTACATAACTAGAACAGGTCGTCTGAAAGGCAAACTCTGCAACAATATCTTGTATCCTATTTCTAAAGCGTAACTTGTCATGCTCAGGAATCTTGCTGACATAAGGCAGAAGACTTCGAAACAACAGTAAATCGTCGCATTCTGGTTTCTGGGCCGCTACAGCTTCTTCTAAGATCTTTGCCTTCTTCGTTTCAATCGCAATTATAGTGTCATTGTATTTTGCGTTGGCTAGCTTCCGTTTCCTCTTAATGTCCGAACCAGTCTCTTGCGCAACAAGAGGAATATCGGCCACACCGCTCACACTCGGTTTATGGGTCATAACCATAGAATCATTCACTTGTGTGTGGCACGTATTTGCACCATCCGTACTTGCCTCACTATTACATTCGCGGTCAAGCACTGATTCCGTTGTTGATGGATGTACATTATTTTTCAAGTTACTAGACGAAAGTCTGGGCTTTACAACATCCTTCAAAAACAACAATGCGTTAAAATGTGGCCATTTCGGTTCCTCATGCTCCCCACCTGCATCACCAGAACGTGTAGGCTGAAGCTCACTATATTCGACACTGAATTGGTCCCTCAAATATTTCCATTTCTTTCGCAGTTCCGCACCTGAAAAACACATACAACACATGCCTGTACACTTTGACGGCGTACATATTATGTCTATCATAACACCTCACTAAAACATCGTATGCATTCTATGTTTCAGATATCTCTCTACAGGGATGTCATTCCGAGCCCTAGCCTTCTGCTTTCGGATGGGGAAAAGTACTGTTGCAGAAATCGTAAAAGAAACTGTTCAGATTATTTGGGAAGAATTACAACCTTTGCACATGCCAGTACCAGCGACAGACTCTTTAAAGCGAAACGCAACTGATTTTGAAAGAATCTGGAACTTCCCTCACGTTGTAGGCAGCTTGGATGGGAAACACATTCGTATAATTTGTCCACAAAACTCTGGTTCTATGTACTTCAAATACAAGCACTTTTATTCGGTGGTCCTTCAAGGCTTGGTTGATGCAAACTATAGGTTCATTTGTATAGACATAGGGGGTTACGGCAAACAAAGTGACGCAGGCAATTTTATGTCTTCCGACTTATTCACGTTCATTGAGGCACACAGAATTATTCTTCCACGGCCTGGCCATTTACCTAATACTGACGTTAACGCTCCGTATGTGATCATAGCTGACGAGACTTACCCACTGCCCCCCTATTTGATGAAACCATACAAACGTGATTCATTGACTGCTACATTTCGCAATTTTAATAACCGACTGTCTCGAGCAAGAAAAACAGTGGAGTGTGCATTTGGAATTTTGTATTCCAAATGGTGTATCCTGGCAAAGCCAATTGAGACAAATGTTGAACTAGCGGATATGCTGGTGAAATGTATCTGCGTTTTACATAACACAATTATAGACAAGGAGGGTTTCGAACGGCATGTCAATGATGTGAGTATTCAAGGTGAAAGTGCTGCGTGGATACGGGGGTGGACGGATCCCTAGTGATGCAAAGTCTATCAGAGACATGTTTGCAGCATACTTCGACAAGTATCCTTTGCATTATGAACAAGGCCATCAAATCAGAATTAATATATTTGTTTTTCAAACTACTTACTTCAATTTGTTTCGGACAAGCAATACCCCACCAACCTACGACCCTGTGAAATGCATACATGTGTTCAACTCACTTACCATCGATGCCCATTTCTTGTGATATTTCACTCCAACATCGGTCAACTACGTTGCTGTTTGCACGTGCCTTTAACCTTTTATCCCATATAGCTGGTTTACGGTAAACGTTCGCTATAAGTGTTTCCCTATCCATTACTCTAATTCACGTACACAACCACAACTCGTGCAACTGAATATCACACAAAACAAATGCAAAATGAACGTACTCTGACTACACTTCACGTATACCGTCGCATGCAGACTGACTCCGAGTCGGCTTGTAGGAATGAAGAATTCATTCCTACAAGCCGACCGACGCCGAGACCAGCGCGAGCATGTCGCAGCCTGCCGGCACTATGGCCTGCACCATTGAACTGTGCGTGTCAATTCTCGCGCCGGTTTTCGGAATCGGCATCTGACTCGGAATCTGCCTGCACTCTGGCCGTACCCTTAATAAATTTTCCCGAATATGTCCTGATAATGTTGAGGATCGAGAAGGTAAAGTATAATCAGAGTTACAGTATGCATTCAGCCTGTGAAAGTAGAGAGTATGTACTGAGTGTGGTCTCGTTGTTCAGGGACTCGCAGGCTGTGAAGTCGGAGAAGGTCCCACTGTGGGATAGTTGTAGTGTACATTCTGCCTGTGAAAGTAGAGAGTATGTACTAAGTGTGGTCTCGTTGTACAGGGACTCGCAGGTTGTGAAGTCGGAGAAGGTCCCACTGTGGGATAGTTGTAGTGTACATTCAGCCTGTGAAAGTAGAGAGTATGTACTAAGTGTGGTCTCGTTGTTCAGGGACTCGCAGGTTGTGAAGTCGGAGAAGGTCCCACTGTGGGATAGTTGTAGTGTACATTCAGCCTGTGAAAGTAGAGAGTATGTACTGAGTGTGGTCTCGTTGTTCAGGGA
>PNEQ01111416.1:0-16461 GCA_003012365.1 Medauroidea extradentata
GCCATCCTCCTGCTGCGCCACCCTCCTGCTGAAGCCATCCTCCTGCTGCGTCACCCTCCTGCTGAAGCCATCCTCCTGCTGTGCCACTCTCCTGCTGCACCACCCTCCTGCTGCGCCACTCTCCTGCTATGCCACCCTCCTGCTGAAGCCATCCTCCTACTGCGCCACTATCCTGCTGCTTAAAACCTTTTAACAGCCAGGAAATTCAAGCTTTTGGTGCTTGTTTATTGAGCAGTAACATCTGCTTGAAAATGTTGCAACTGTCTAGTTCCCACTGATTATGTGAATGGGTAACACCCGCAAGGTAGGCAACATTTGGAACACGTTTATTGTTTAGAAGCATCGACGCACGGAACGGTACACACGCCCACGTATCTTCAGCAGGAGCGACAAAATGCTTAACTGGTTAATGTAAACTTAGCAGTTTAAGTAATTAGCTCAGTGTGTATATTAGTTAACTGTTAAGGGGCCTCCCTAGATAGACTGCGTGTGTGTGAATCAGGAGCGGTAAGGTTGCCCTTGACCGACATATGTAATATATTATCGCCTCTCCGCGCAAGCCACTCAGCTGGCGTGCAGTGCTTCACTATTATCCTTTTTACTACGGGACTTTAAGCGGTGGCCACATTACTTTATTTGTGGGCAGCATAGTTCAAAGTCGAACGCTTGTTTCTATAGCTGTGTTTTTCGAATCCGGTTATTTCTACACATACAACAGTCTGAAAAAACCCCAATTTTTGACCATTTTGAGGGCCACGAAAATGATGTTTGTAAGAAACGTGCCGAATTTTTAAAACTATCGCGACATAGTTTGAAGTGTGTGCTCTTTTCGTAGATATATAGATATAATGTGCGTTAAATAGTTTACTCAAAAAGAGAATAGCCGTAACTCGCTGTAACACATTTGAAGCGCGTGTAGGGAGGCCCCTTAACGTCGAAGGCCGCAGTAAACCGCGTATGTTGATTGTAATTGTTGGCAAGACTGTCGTCGTAGGTTCTCGTTTTACCTTACGAGAAGTGTATTTTCTTGGTATACCATTTCTGCTATCTGAGAGAAAGTAGTAACTCTAACTAGCAATGAAGCAGAAAGAGCAGCTGATATTGGCGGAACGACAAATAGACACATAGCAGAAAATGAGGCCGTAAGGTTTGGGTGATGGACGAAGTGTAATAAACTCCTATAATTTTTGGTGTAGATTCTGCTGAGCTTACTGTTTACATTTATCAGAATTAAAAAAAGGTGCCAAATTGTCTTGATAGGTCTTCTGTACACATTTTGCTCACGTTTCTAAAGCCTTTTCCAAACAATAGAATGTAGGGCCAAGGTCTTGTTTACGGTTATGTGAGCTGTTTAAGCGCGTTGGACCCGTAAAATTTTAATTTTTTTTTTTATATTTGTGCCAACCACTGTTCAAATTTAAGGCATCAGATAACATGTAATTTACCCAAATAAAAAAAAACACGTTTCACAGTTTTTGCATAATCACTCATCAAAGTCTCAAAATGGCCGTTGTAGTGTAGACAAAATAAAAAAAATAACTAATGAATTCAAAACTACAGGAACTGAAAGTCTGTGTATCAATGCATTTTATGACTTGTTTGTCAAATGTTAAGTTTTGAAAATTTCAGTAGTAGCCAAAAGTCAAAATTATGCAAAAATTTACTAACTTTCATCAATTGAAATAAAAACAAATGTATCCCTTTGTGTTTACAGAAGTATCTTTAAGTAGCCCATATAATTTATTATCAAAATGAATTATCTTGTTTGTGCAAGTTATTATGTGTTTTTTTTTGCTACGCCGCCGCAACAGTTATTTTGCGACTTTCATAAGCGATTATGCTAAAACTATGTGATCTAATTTTTTTACGCGGGGAAATGACATTTTTTCCGATGTGTTGAAGTTGAACAGTGTTTGGTATAAATATAAAATAACTTTTTACGAGTTCCTCGTCCTTAAAGAACGGTTCATGATGTTAACATTGAACATCGACTATCGTCTGTATGGCGTTACGGTGTATAACAAACATCCATGCAGGTGCGGATGTAGGCTCTCCTTCGCCGCTTTCCGCCCCCCCCCTCCTTCCCCGGCCCCTTATTCCATCAGTCCAATCAACTCAACAGTAATAAAGGTATCTTGCATACGTTGTTTTGCGCTCGCGTAAATAACAGTATAACATCCTGTACTTGCTAGCTACCATTAGCAGTGTTTTAAGTGTGCATTATACATGATGTCCAAGGTTAATAAATTTAAAAAACTAGCAAAAGTCTCAATATTGGTAGATATTGTATCTTTTTACATTCATTTACATTTTATTCCCAAGTAAAATTTTTTGTCACCACCAGCGCCCCCTCTAACTCGACGCCCGGGGCAGTCTGCCCCCCCTTTTTTTTTGCCACCGCCCACCACACCAGCTTACATGCACGCGGTATTGCCTAAGCGCTAGGCGCTGTATCTCCCTGCACGAAACGATGCTGCCTAGACAACTACTACAAGAGCACCGTTTATGATATATGAATCACATTACTCAATAATTCACCTTGAAATATTAGAATATCCTGACATTGATAAAGTTGCTTAAGATAGCTACCCGTTTTATTTTCTTAAAGATGGAGGGTATCAATCATCGTTTGCTATGGTTTTGTCGGTCACATTAACATTAGGCTAAATCAGAGTATTACCAGTTAACGTTATGTAGTTTCCAATTTGGGGGGAAAATTAAGGTTTTTGAAATTAGGTTTTCAAAAGCTTGTTACTTCCTTAATATTGAATTTTCGTACAATGGGTCTTTTATATTTCCTGCTTCTGCAGGGAATCACCTGCCGGAGTTTGTCGGGGTTTGTTTGTGAAGATTATGTGTGTGGGTGTTGCTATTTTTAAATTCATCCACTTGACAGACTGTACCAAACCTTCCAGTGCAGCCTGAGTGAGGATAGAGGAGTGTCGGTGGCTGGTATTATATTTTCGGAAGGGGGAAGGTGGGCGCACACGTGGTATGAACCTGTGTCCCGGGGTACAATGACTGCACCACGGGGTAACCTGTGCTGATGGTAATTGTCGTCTACAGCTCCGGGGTGTCCCAGGCCGCCGCACGCACAGCTCGGACCCCCCCCCCCCCCCGGGTGCCTTAGTGGCCCTCCTGGAGCGATCACATGTCAGCGAGGATGCCACAACGGCATCAGAGCAGCCAGGAATGTATACGCTTGTCTTTTACTCGTAGTCTACCCTCTGTATTATTGTATTTCTAGCCTACATCGTAATAATACCTTGCGAACTTCGTATTGATTCATACTAAGGGCGTCCACGTGGCAAAAATAGATAATTTTATATTTGCACGGCGTAGTTGTCGCTTTTGTGACTACATTTTTCACCTGTAAAATTTTTTAACTCTCATAGTTTTCCCAGTAACGACATGACAGTAAAAATTTTCAGGTTACTGGAACATGCTAATAACAAACAGTAAGTGTCTTACTCGAATGAAATAATTTACACTGAAATGAGATATTATTGGCCATATGCTAATTTATTTAAAACACACAATGATATTCCTTTGTATTTAAAAAAAATTGCAATTGGCAATTTACTTCATTTATGGCAGTCTTTTTTTTTTTTTTATGTTTTAGCACATTGCCCATAATTTCTTCCTTTCAGTGTAAATTATTTTATTCAAGTAAGACACTTGTTATTAATATGGTCCCGTAACTTGCGAATTCTGACTTTGACATGCTGGTATTGAAAAACTGTGAGAACCAAAAGTTTTGACAAGTGGTAAATGTAGTCACAAGTATGTAACGTCTATAAAACGAACACATTGTCGTGCAAATATTAAAAAATTCGTTTTTGCCACGTGAACACAGATAAGTGTGCATGGTATATAATTCAACGCTAAAAGCGTCAGTTCAGAGTTGTGACTTTCTCTAAGCCAATTTGCAAAAATCAATAAACAGCAATCTTAGACAATAGTTTTTGTCACATTTCTGAGCCAAAATTGTTCTCGATTAACGTATATCTGTAGAAAAATCTTTGACGCCGAAATCTTGTACGTTTAATTGTGGCGCAAGAGATCGCGCTTAACAAATGCATCATTGTGGGTAAATGTTCGCTCAAAGTTGGTAAATATAATGATCAAGAATTTATGTTCCGCAGTTTTTTCTATATTGACTTTCAAATAGTGTAGATCTCAATTATAGACCTCAGCGCTTATTTATCTACCACGCCCTCTTAAGGCTCGGTTTCAGTCGCCACATTGCATTTTATTTTTCGCTTTTTTGGAACTCTGAGAAGAAAAATGTTAAATTGGGGACTGTGCCGCAAATTCTATTTACCTTGAGCTACAATACGAGCATGCCAATATAGCTAGTAATGTATAGTTAAGTCGCTATTTGTCGGGCAAATGGTGAATATTTTAAATAATTTGCCCCACAGATTGTGGTGTAATTATAAGTTAACAGCTAAATTACAAGATCTCTACTGTTGCGAAATGTAAATAGAATTTGAGGCATAATCGCACATTTAACATATTTCTTCTCAGAATTCCAAAAAAGCGAAAAATAATAAAATTCAATATGGCGACTGAAACTGAGCCTTATGGTATCCGCCTGGGTGGATGTATTTTGCACGTTCGAGGTCTAGAAGTGTGGAAGCGATAAGGACGACCCAGAACGTACATCACACCTCACTCTAGCCTCTAGGCGCAAGTCACGAACTTGCCGACAACTAGCCTCTATGAGATATTCAGTGGTGTGGTGACAGCATAATTTTATGACGTAATATTTGAGATAAACATGTATTGCGTATGCTTAGACATTAAAAAAATATTCAAAACCAAAATTATCACGCGGAAAAGTATCGAAAAAACACACATTATCGCCATACATATGTCACGTACTTTGAAGTATTAAGATATCAGCCTAAATACACTATACGTATAAGGGCCACAACAATATATAAAATAGTCGGTTATCAGTCACATATAATATAATGTAACGTGCAAATGCTGGGTTGCTGTAGGTCTGGAAAACAGGGAAATCCTGGAAAAGTCGAGGCAGTTGCCTTTGGTGACTGGAAATTCAAATATTTAAAGCAGATTGTAGGCTTAGTGACTCATTTGCAATAATTTTGTAAATAGAAATAAAATAAATTCTTCATTGAGTTTTTCATGACATAATAAATGGATTTATTTCTTGTCACCTCAAAAATAACGTAGGGCACAGATCCAATAACTTCCTCTACAGGTTGTCCACCGACAGGGAAAACCTGGAAAACAGGGAAAAGTCAGGGAATTTCATCTTACAGGGAAAAGTCAGGGAATTTTCATTTGGGTCAGGGAAAATTGATACAAAACAGCCCAGAATAAACATTTTTGTAGTACTGAACAGTTAAATTATTACAATTTAGTTATTGCAGTAAATCAATTTGCAAGCGCTTCTGATTACATTCACTGCTGGGAAACCTGATTTAATATTTATCAAACATATTGAGTCGCTTAGTATGTAGTCCATGATTCAAATGCATGTATCGAATTCTTTTAATGTTGTTCCATTAAAGCTATTTATTTCAAATGTACTGTGTTGATGTAAAATTATGGAATCAAAGATACCAATTCAGCCAAGAAGTTAGGTCAGCTTGTAACATGTTGGGTCTTGAGCACAGGTGAGGGTGAAGGAAGTTGTGAATAACCAGGATTAAGATTGGAATTAACCAGGGTTAAGATAAGAAATATCCTTGAGAAATCTCATCAATGTCCCAGCACTATTTTCATAAGCAAAATACAAGAGTGACCAGTTACTGTGAAGCGATCACACTAGCCATTTGCCGATGCAGGCCTTAAAAAGTACCAGTTTTGCCGTAGGTCAGGGAAAATGTATAGATATTACCTGTAAAATAGGGAAAAGTCAGGGAATTCCAAAACTGAATATCAGTGGACACCCTGAATAGATCGTGCTGTTATATTACATTAAAAATTTCACAGTACTGTATATGGAATAATAGGTGACCAGAACTGTTTATGATCGTAAACACTTTGTGGCCAGAAATTTTTAGTTACCTGTTAAGCTGTGTTTGAGCACTTTTTTTTTCTACAAAACGTTAATACGTCTTTGAAATAGTATCTCTAACTACGTACAGATATTCACTGTACGAAAGTAAACATGATCTTAGCAATAAATGTTTAGAATTATTCCATTTTACTCAAATTAATTGCCATTGTTTTGATTATAACCGAGTGTGTTAAACAAACGCTGACTGTCCGCAGTGCATTTTCATTCAGCAGAGCAGTCATGGATATTTCTGAATTGGTTTTGAAAACAGCCCTGTTCAAATTTAATATACTCAAACTTTTTAAATTGAATTTTTGGGTTTTTAGTTGCATTGAAAGGACGGGAAGTTTTTTTTTTGCCTGAAAAATTATGAAAAAATCAGAGAAATTCAATCCTGACATTCTGTAGGAATTTTGAAATTCCTATCTGTGCTTTTGCCAGGCCTCCGAGGTAGACAGTGAAGGGCGTGCCCTTAAATAGTAATAATAATAATGTGGTATAATTTAATGATTCCAAACGCCACAGTTGGAAGTCTAAGATTATTTTCTAAGTACATAGCGGATTTTTCCAGTCGTTATGTTTCGCCAACTCCAACACTAAATGTACGCAGGTGTCGTGTTATTTAACTAAGGAGAGAAGCTTTGTGCGGAACTGCCATTGTATATGTGCACTTAACCACGGTGTATGGGCAGTTACGTTCCGCTCACTGGGCGTGTCTGGCTACAGCAGGTTGAACCTGTATACTTCCAGTCGCCACCTCACATGTCCGGCCTTGCAGGTCGATAAACTTCATGACACAGTCACAGAAGAGCTATATGTACAGAACTTGTGTAGCTTGGTGATGTCTTATTGGCTGTATGGAGCTCTGGACCGGTGATTGACAACCTTCCTAGACTGTAGGGCCATTCCACTAAATATCATAATAATTAAAACTTAGTTGTGAAAAGCCGAAGGCATTATTTTGTGGTAAACACAACATTATTTTTTGGTAACCACAATTTTTTAGTCGTGACAACAAAGTGTTTTGTGGAGAGCACGATTATTTGTCACGGCCAGTACTTACAGTATGTTTTAGCTGCCTCAATTGTTATCCGTGAACCATATAGTAACTTACATATGAAATAGTTTTAAACTTTCAAATTTAAAATTTAAAACAACCGACACATTAAAGGGCTCTTAATAAGTAATTGCAAAAAAAACTGACGGTTCCTATTCCGTGTGTTCATATGTGACTATTCCAAAACGCAGGCCCGTATCGTAAACTACATTTAAATTTGTACACGTCATTTTGTGTTTGTTTTTTCTTATTTTGTTCTATTCTGTTTCAAATGCGGTAATTTTAACTATCTATTTTCTTTATCCTACCGGTTCGCTGAAGAATTTAAGTCAGCAATAATTTGAAACTATTATTTTTTACTTTTAAAGGGATGGTTTTGTCTTTTTTAAATTTCTAATTTAAATTTTTTCTTAGCGTTCTAAACTTTTAATATTTCTCCAATTAGTGCATAAAATTAAACTAAAAAAATATTTATTTTTATGCAGTTTAAAAAGTATTAAATAACGGTATGTATTATTGTTGTCACATAAAATATATTTTTATTTTAGTACACAACCTAATACTATTTTAATACGCTAGTGTTTTTATAACTTGAAAACACACACAGACACACGCACGCACAGACGCACGCACGCGCACTCACGCGCACACACTCACGCGCACACACACTCACACTTGGTTGAACAGAACGAACATACTGAGTTATAGACAACACGTGCATGTATGCAGAACCAGGCCCAGGTTAACATATAATCGCAGGACCATCGAATTTACAAACATATACCACAATTCAAGTTGATTGAATAAATTAAACGTAAAAGTATAATAAATATTCAATTAAACGTCTAAATAATTCTCATAATAATTCGGAAAAAACTTTAAACATTTGGACAACAGATTTTCATTAAATACCGCTATGAACCATCCCGATGAAACTAGATTCCAATTTATATTACTTTTTTTTTAATAGGAACATCCGTTTGGAAGCTACCTACTAAGTCACAGACCAGACCCACAGATGTATAAAGACACAGGCGTCACATTTTTAATACCCCTCATTTTGTTGTGGCTTAATAAAAGAACTAACCTGACATCGGTATATATGAAGAGGAATAAGAACCGAGTAACCGGCAATAAAAAAACGTTACTTTAAATATTTTAATTCCAGTGAACTGTGAATTGTTTCTTATCTGTGTAACTTTAACTGTTTCCTAGAGAAAATATTGCGGGACCAACATTGTGGCTACCCTCCGTAGTCGCAGGTCTACAGTGCGAGGGGCCCTGGGTTCGAATTCCAGCTGGGGCATGCATCCATGTTGTTTGGTCACTTCACCCTTATCGTTGAAGGGCCGTAGAACGCTCTTACCTCGCCAACTTTATGCATCGTTATTTAAGATGGCTTGGTAGGCAAATAAGCGCCGAGTTCTGCAATTGAGATCTACACTATTTGAAAGTCAATATAGAAAAACTACAAAACAACAATCCTTGATAATTATATTTGCCAACGTTATGAGCTAACATTTACCCGGAATGATGCATTTGTTAAACGTGATCTCTTGCGCCGCAATAACATGTACGAGATTACTGCGTCAGAGATTGTTGTTCAGATATACGCTACTCGAAAAAAAAATTTGCTCAGAAAGTTGGCAAAAACTTTTTCTGGGAATTTTTTTTTTTTTTTGCAAATTAACTTTGAGAAACCTATAATACTAAACTGTTGCTTTTTAGCGCTGAATTATATACCACGCAGTCTTAATGACAATATTTTTCTTATATAACTGACGATATCTACAATGTTTTTTTTTTTTTTTTTTAAGTCGGAAAATGTCACGAAAAAGTGTGTTGATAATGTTCTGTAAGTTAACCTAGTTCTTTGACGAATTAATTAGTGATGTGAGGTTTTGCGATCGTAACGGTATTTTGGCGAGTAGGCCTATTGTACTTCCTTTTATTGTTACTTCTTACAACAAATAGGCCCTGTTTCATCAACCTCTGAAACATTTAACATTTGTTAAAGAGGATTATCAGAAGATTTATCACTGCAAATCTTCTGTCAATCCTCTCTAACAAATGTTAAATGCAGAGGTTGGCTAATATAGACCGTAATAAACTTTCCCGTTTCTCGGTGATAGGTTGAATTGAACCTACAGTTAGATTCATAAATTTCCTTCAACTGTTACGCCTTCATGATCGCGAACAAGGCAAGCGAATGTATTATTATGTAATGCAGGTCTGTGGTGCAGATGTAATAATATCCGCTGGCTACAAGAAATTACTCGATGCCTTCACGTATAATGCAAAACGGTTAACTGCATGTTATAAATTATTTTGAAAGGTTAGTAGCATTTTGCTAAACTGGCTTTTAAAAAATTGTGAATTCCATGACATATGCGTGTATTAACGTATGGAGGAGTTGCTTTCGTTTAAAGTAAGTTTTTGGGATGTTTTGGTCATATTATTTTAACGTATGTAATTTTTGTCTACATTGCAAATTACACTCGAATGTTTATATGATTCATTAAAATAACTGTAAACTAAATTACATACTTTCCTTTGGAATGAGGAAAGCCATTTCGCAGAAACGCAAAGAAGAAGGAAGATCCCGAGATAGGAGAGTGTCATCCCCACAGTTCAGAAAATGGCGGACAGAATTCTAAATTAGGCCCCAGCAGTACTGGGAGGGTCACCGAATGAATTAATTTGGCCTTCTCTCTCTGCCTCTCTCGGTCTTTCTCTGTCCCATCCCCTCCACACCGTAGAGTCTGCTCAAATGGAACCTGGAGGTGGGAATGGAAAACAGCGACTACAAAAGGAACAAGACAGTCATGACGGCTCAAAGAAATCTGAGCCGGTCCAGATTTAAATGAAATTGCTTTCCCTTTGCGAGTTCAGTTGTCGACAAGCGGGTGTATGCGGGAGTCTATTACGAGCCCATAATGGTGAAGCTGCCAGCCTGCCATTGTTTTGAAGGGCAGCTGGCAAGATCGTGTTAACTCGTCTACACTGTGTTTTGTATAATCTAGCTGCGAGTTCTTGGCGGCGGGATACATATGCTTCATTTACGAAGCTGACATTGTATTAGAAAGATGTTGGTACAGGCTGTTCACGTCAACTGAGCACTTTTCAAGGCTCTCCGTTTTGTTTGAATATACGTGTTGCTGCTTCGTGGAGGTGAATATTTGTGAAGACACTTTCCAATGCCTTTCTTCCACTTATGCAGGCTGCCATCAGGGAGGGATACGGAATGATTTGGAATGGAAAATCTAGTGTGTTCCGAGAAAACCCAGCCACAGTTGGCTTTAAAAATGCTGTAAAATATTGTCACTTTTTATGCTTCACTAGCTTTTACCCACGCCTTCGGTCGTGTAGTTCTAAATAATAATAATAATAATAATAATAATAATAATAATAATAATAATAATGGATGAATTGTGTGTTACTGTACACAATGTTGTTTGTTAAGCACTAGGCCGAAATAAACAACAGACACAATGTAACATATTACACGGTGCATTTACTTAGTTTTATGATTTTCAATTAAGTTTAAAATTATAAATGTAACAGCTGTTGCCCTCGGTTTTACCTGCTTGTCTTATGGAAATAAAAGTGAGATATTTTGAATATAGGCCCTACATTTAGAATGTAAGTGCAGTGCGTATTGCATTAGTTAATTCCATATGATTTTTTGGCCGATTTCCCGGGATAAAAAGTATGTAATATGTTATTTCAGGGCCTAGGAAATCTTTACACTAATTTTTTTTATCAAAATCCGTTCAGCCGTTTTAGTTTGAAGAGGGAATTATGTCAAATGTTGAATAGCTATTCCACAGGAACTGTGAAATTTTCATGGGATAAAAATGTTATTCCAAGACGTAAGACATCAAAATCCGTCCAACCTGGCACGAAGAAGGAATAACAGACTGGACGACTTGGTAAGAGGCAGAGCTTCAGTCAGGCGTGGAATACAATTCCTACCTCCATGGATACCGCAACCGAACATAACCTTCATACAGGCGTTTGGCTTCACATGTCCCGGGTGAGATACATGCAAATAAAATTGGTTATTTGTTTGGAATTTGCCGCTTTTTCAGGTAAACATTGCTCTTATGCAAGTGCGTATCTTAAACATGAAGTGAATTCTATATTTTTACACTTGCGTGCAAGTCTATGAGTGCACACAATTTTCGGTTTCTGCCATCACCAACTAACAAATCAGCATGTTTGTAAACAAGCTTTGTTTCCCACAGTACTCTTCCCCTGCGGTGTGACGTCAGAGGGCGTGTACTTCAAGTCGTCCATTGCGCTCCAGATCTATCCCACAGGAACCGTGCATTTTTTCCGGGGTAAAAAGTAGCCTATATCACTGTAAGGCCCATAAACTATCTCTGTGCAAAAAAGTCGTGTAGATACTGTCCGCGCGCCAGCCCGGAGTCCCTGGCGGGTATGCGTTTTTCGTCCGTCAGTATTTAAATAATAGAACTAGGCGGATAGCATGTCAACACATATGCTAGCCGTAGTAACATCTTTAGTTAGGATGTTTGCTGTAGTGTAACTGTAGCGTACACGACGCTTAGGACGAAAAACGCATAACGCCAGGGACTCGGAGATGCCGCGCGGACAGTAAGTTGCCTTGTTGCTGCGTGAAGAAAGGACAATTCAACAAACACACGTTCGCATTTATTATGTGTAATATTATTATGATAGAGACCAAGCTCCAGGTTTTCGCAGAAAATTATTTGTCACAGAAAATAATGCGATGATAAAACTTTACTTTTCAGAGTTCTTCTACTGCTCTGTAAGTTAGCCTATGTGAATCTTCAGTCAGTTGGCATAAGTCTTGTTTTTAAGCTCTTGTGTTTTTAGATCTGTGGCCCGAAATTGAATAGTGCGCGTTAAGGTTGTTATCTAGGTAGACTGCGTTGGTGTCTGTGAGGCGCAAAACCGATGAAGCGTTAAGAGTGACATATGTCGGCCTATGTAATGTATTATCGCCTCTACACACAAACCCAGCAACTGGCAGACAGAACCTTACTAATATTCATTTTCCTATGGGGCTTCAAGCGGTGACCGTATTATTTTATTTGCGATACTTATGGTACAAATTCCAGTGCTTATTTCTGTTACTGTGTTTTTTGAATCCGGTTGGAATTTTCCTAGATACGGCAGTTAAAAAAAACATTTTAGCCATTTTGAGTGTCTTGAAAATCGTGTTTCTAATAAGCGATCCTAATTGCTAAACTGATAGAAACGTTGTTTGAAATGTGTTTCCTTTTCGTAGGTGTACAAACACAATGCGGGTTGAGATGTTTCTTCCAGATATGATTACTTGTAATTAGAGGCAATGATTTTTGGAGAAGATAATTATGCAACATTTTGTTTCAGTGCGTCGCGTGCACATCTTCAGCTCAGCTTCGTGGTCAGTGATTGGCTGATTTTTAACTGCCGCAGTGACGTTATTCTCACTGGCTCAGTCAAATGATTGACGCCTCTAGACGAATGCTCGCTGCCAATAACTACGGACCAGAGCTGCAGCTGTGAACATTTCAAGCGCAGGTAGATACGAACCTTAACCGTACTCTTTATCATTCACTTGAATTTGTGAAAGGCATATAGTAACGTTGACGTACTGAAATACGACCGGGTCTCTTCTACAGTAAATGTTAATGTTTTTTTTTTTTTTTTTTTTTTTAACGGGAGTTTTAAAACAGCCGTGGGTATACCCGCAAATACGCCCAATTTGGTGTTCTTCCAGCCATATTGCGGGCATTTTACAAATAAAAGATAATTAGAGCGAGTTAATGAAGTACAATGGGAGGTAGAGTGGATAGCGGAAAACACATTAAAATTCCCTCTGTTGTGGGAAAAAAAAGGCTGAATAAAGGATCTGAATAATGAATGAATAAAAATGGAGCAATGATAAATAGCGGTGACAACGCAGTGTGGACCTGTTCTTTAGCTTTAGCATAAGTTACAATTATTTCTCTGCACTGGTGTACTAATTTACAGTTTTGTTATCTTAGTGGCGTGATCTGTTCTTTTAGTGTTTAGTTTGGCAAAGAAACTAGCGTGAACGTGATGTGGGTCTCGGGGTCTGGTTACTATAAGGCAGTTTGCATACATGAACTTTGAATATACTGCTGGTAGGAATATCCGTATTTTATTAGATAATTTTTCTGTAATTTTTTTTGGGAGGGGGGAGGGAGGGGTCGTGTCCCTTCCTCCCCGGTCAGGCACGTTCATGACGACAAGGTACCGCCATTAGCTCATTTGTTTTCCCAAGCGGCACGCTGATTCCTAATGGCTAATGTAGCACGTTGATATTGGCTGGGTGATGTTTACAGCTAGTGTCTTTGTCTCGTCAAATACTGGTTCTTTTTTTAATAGCCACATCATGTTGTCTGGTGTCTTCCTACGCGTAGCTGAAACATGCACGAGATAAATACCACTGCAGAAGTAACGCTACTTGTTAGCGCCCCACGTCTGGGCGGCTGGACCCCCTTGTAATGTCTCACATTAGCGTCGCCACTTCACGGGCTATATATACGTAGAAACATGCATGTTTCGCGTTATTTTCTGACAACAGACTAACACTGCAAGCTGTCGTTGACTTGCTCGACGTCATCCACTGGCCTGTAGTGTCGTGGATTGTATTGTATTGAGACAAAAATAAAATGTTCCACGGTAGAATAGCTGGTCGCATCTAAATCAGTCAAATATGTATATTACATCGCGTGTAGACTGGTGAGGAATGAAATCATTGATTGTGCATGAGTATGTACAGATCAGTGGACTCCAGTCTGTCGCCAAATAATCAAGCTAATTTTACGCGTATCTAGCTATACGGTCCGGCTGTTAGGAACGACCGAGATTGAATCGCGGATTACACGTTTGCTGTACTCTGCAGGAATATGTAAGCCAATGTAAAAAAAAAAAAACCTAAAGAACAGTAGTTTTTACCAATTTTGCGACCAAACATGTTACTGGGTGAACTATTTACGTCGTAATGTTGGTACTTCGATTTCGGCTTATTATGGCGAAAACAGGTTTTAAGACTTTTGCTTTTTTTTTCTTTATTGACTTCCAAATTCTCGCAAAATTTGACTTTTATTTATGTATGTTGCACTCCTAACTTGCCCCGGATATGTTTAATGACGAAAAAGAAAGCGCACTCCATGCGATAACTAAATGGTATTTCAACCTTATCACCTCGTAGACGTGTTCCACGGAAAGAAAACGTATGTCTGGCACTGTACGTCATATCAGTGCATCCAGTCCATTCTAAGTAACGCGATATTTGTGGGAGAGCTGTACAGATGCAGATCACATGAGTGGTTACAAATTATGCCGACGCACAATAGCCCTGTAGTTTACCGACCGTTTAATGCAGGCTTGATGTTAGTACAGTCACAACAAATTATTTAACTATTATGATCTGTTCAGACTTAGTACTTTTGTACATAGCTTGCGTTGGCCGAATTTTCAGTGTTATGTAAATGTGCCCTTCTACAGACTTGTGTTCATTTTGCGCTGTGATAGCTGTGAACAAGTAAGTCACAATATGTTTTGTATTTTTCTGTCATGGATATTATAGTGGGAGTAATGGTACCCTGAAAATCGACGTGAAAATATAATTTTTTGAGTGGTATTTTTTTATACGGTATTTAAAGAAGTTACATTTCGTACTCGATTTTCGGAGTAGCATTATTCTTACTATAATTCACTTTACGGGAAAAAATTTACAACATAGTTTCGTCTTACTATTTAGTAAGCTATTTACACGCAGATTAACACAATCCGTACTGACGTAATCATTAACAGGTTGTGTTCAAATTATGTCTGTACACATGGCTGCATTAGTCAAGACATAATCACGTTAACCTATGCTCGTACGTGCCATTGCGAATAAATGCGAGGCGTGTTTTGTTTGCTGGAATTATCCGCTAATCAGAGTTTTCACCGCGCTGACCATCGTGCATGCAATGAATAATAAATACGAACCTTGGTAATATTCACATGCGGCTGTGTGATCAGCTGCGGAATATAATCGTGTTCACTATTTATTTCTATTCCCTGGAAATATTATTTTGGTTTCTCTTGTACTTAATTTTGTTCATTTGAACGGTTTTGATATTGTTGCTGGGACCAACACAGATGTTGCGTAAATATAAGCCTATTTTAAAATTATTCACCGTTAAAGTTTTATGAAAATTGAAACAGTTCGTATTTTAGAATTTCATTTGCAAGCTTTTTTAATACCGCCAAATCACTATTATGAAGTCTGGAAAATACTTCGTCAGACTCAACATTTAATACGGTTTTGAGCTAAGAATATTTGTAAAATTACCTACTTTTACTAATAAATGCTCTTTTTCTATGTGTTTGATATGTGTGTGTAATGTATATTATTACGTAATAGTTTTCTACAATTTTTTTTATTTTGCTAAAGAAATCTTTAGTTGTATCAGTACTTTTTTTAAATACGAATCATTATATTGTAAACATTCAGAAGAGTTACACGGAAAGAGATGTGCAAACATTTTTTATTAATTCCTGACATATTTTGTTAATCATAGGCTACGTGCGCAGAGTGTATTATTTAATTGGCCTTTAGTCTGCATTGTCCAATTTGTGTAACAGATTAACAGTGGATTTGTTACACTAAGCACACACATACAGTCAGCTATTCGAAGAGAAGGGGAGGGGAGAGGGAGAAAAAGAGAAGAATCGCTTGGTACGGTGGAGCGGGAAAAGTTCAATGTTTGCTCGGATTATCTTTCGTTGCTGGCGAGTGTTTCTTTTTTGATTATGCCAATACTTGTTATGGCGCGCTACGGTTGCACGTATGTGATTCTAGACTTTGTCCTGTGTTACGTCTTTACAGAGATTAGCCTCTCTACCGTGTAAGCATTCTCCGCGGCAAGTCACGACAATATCTGCCAGCGGGAGACGTCGAACAAGCCTGTAGTCACTTGGAGTCTAGTCAGCTGTCAGAAAATAACGCGAATTTTGTATGTGTCTACCAATTACACAAGACCCAGGACGCTACACTTATTTGCAGAATACTCTGGCAGGAAATATTCGCACGATTGTCTTCCATCTTTAAGAATCGCAATTATTCAGTTCAACTGTTCGCAGACGAAACGTACAGTAGTAGAGTACCAGGAGTCTCATTGACCCAGCCAGTCAAATATAAACACACGAATAAGCGTTCTTGGTTCCTGCGCTTGGATCGCACTTACAGTTCAACTGTTCGCAGACGAAACGTACAGTAGTAGAGTACCAGGAGTCTCATTGACCCAGCCAGTCAAATATAAACACACGAATAAGCGTTCTTGGTTCCTGCGCTTGGATCGCACTTACAGTTCAA
>PNEQ01111449.1:0-21411 GCA_003012365.1 Medauroidea extradentata
AGCTTGGTGGTAGCAGCAGGTTGCTATAGCCACGGCAGGTATGTTGCAGGTGAATGGCGTGCTGTACTACTGGACCAGCCTGGCAACCTTCTTCGCGCTACAGTCATGTTGGCCGGCGTTATCTCAGCGGTTGTACGAGCACATGGCCGAGCTTCTAGGCTCACTGATGACTTGCTAGTTGCAGGAACAGAGCAGCTTGGTGGTAGCAGCAGGTTGCTATAGCCACGGCAGGTATGTTGCAGGTGAATGGCGTGCTGTACTACTGGACCAGCCTGGCAACCTTCTTCGCGCTACAGGCATGTTGGCCGGCGTTATCTCAGCGGTTGTACGAGCACATGGCCGAGCTGCTGGGTTCACTGAACGTGTGTGCTCTGCTGCTGTGTTCCTGGTTGTACTCGTCAGGCCGGCGCCAACCTCAGTTACCTGGAGACACTCCACCACAGGGACCAGCGCTCTATCAGTTCTTCACCGGCCTGCAGCTACACCCGCGCCTCTTCGGCGTCGACGTCAAGCAGCTGACGAACTGCCGTGTCGGCCTCATGGCCTGGCAGTTGCTCGTGCTTGCTTTCTACATTGCCGGCGTCTCACGCAATGGTTTCAGCACCGCGGCGCTCGTCAACATGCTGCTGCAGGTACTGGCACTTTCCCGCACATTCCTTTAGCATCCACTTCACCGTAGTCTGCACTTCTTCTCAGTTGTCGACTATGGGCATAGTGTGTGTGTGTGTGTGTGTGTGTGTGTGTGTATATATATATATATATATATATATATATATATATATATATATATACACACACACACACACACACACACACACACAGTGAGATCTCAGTTTAAAGTCTTCCAGCAGATAACTACTCCTTCACTTCAACTGCATATTTTGGTTCAATTTAAAATTCCAAATATATTTTAATCATTCAGTTTAAAAATTCCTTCAATTAAGTAAAGATTTTTTTCGGTCCCTTGAGAGTCGTTTAACCGAGAGAATGCTGTACCAGTATAGGAGTCGCGAAGAGAGAGTTTATTGTTTGCATTTTTACAGATATCCATACCTATGCATTTTTCACGTAAATTAGTTGTCCCTATATATGTCTATATATTTTCATGTAAAGTAGTTGTCCCTGCAGAGTAAGTGGTATCGTGGTCGCGGAAGAGTTTTATTTGTTGAATTTTCTTTACTACGCCTGATTTATGATAACTGTACATAGCATAATACAGAGTATATAAACTAGATAAACGTTAGTTAATGGGTCTGCACCACGTTGTTGGAATATTGCTCTTGTAAATAGTAACATATTACGTAATATAATGTTTTTTATGTTATTCAAGGCGATCAGGGCACCTTTCGAATCCTGGTCATTTTATCCTTATATGGTTATAATTTGGTTACTATTCTCAAGATGACCTACTTTACCCTGAACGTATTTATGTCGTTATTGAAATGATGTCAGAGTTTCGTAAAATGGTCAGAAATGCAAGTTAACATAGTAAAACCGATACCAGTAACATTGGGACAACTACGTTTAGAATGCTGGATTGTTGACACTTTGTGTTTATCTCGTGTATCTCGGCTTGAGAGTGTAGCAGGGACCAAGTGTTTCAGAATCTACTACAGTGGCACCTTTCGTCATTAGCCTCCTGCAGAGTGCAGACCCTGTGTGATGATACGATGTGAACCCCTAGTTTTTTATATTTCATCCCTACAATCTGATGGCGTGTATGGCGATTACTGTAAGTGTTTGCTTTAGGGACATGGAGTCGCTCAGATCTAGTGACCTTCAGGCCGTTTCGATACATCCATTGTTGAATGGCTGACATTGTATCTCACCCTTCTTGAGGAACCAGAAAGCAGTATGCTTACAGAAAAAGAGTGACCAAGCAGACGATTCTGTTTCACATTTTGGTGTCAAAATTAGTAATGTTTAACTGAAGTACACGTGTATACAAGCAGCTACCTTTCAAGAATATCAAAAAATTTCCTGCTACCTAAATTTAAACCATGTTAATGTGCAAACATGGAATAGATTTGATCCTAGGAAATCAGTCCTGCCAGTCGTTAAATGTCATCGCTCCTCAGAGAGACAGTAGTATGCTAAAGTGTTTCGATGTATCTAGCACATGTAGAAGTAAAGTGTAGATCACTAGATCCGCCGAACAGCTGTTATACAAAGAACATTTAGTATTGTTGGCTGACAGTAAACTAAGCTCTTCCTGACAACATAAGTCTATTTACCAGCTCATACAAATTCAAATGTATAAATTAATGACTTCGTTAACATGGCTGTACTCTGGCATATAAATCAAAACCCCAAATCTCTTGATGTCATCACATGAAAGGTGGTTCAAAGAAACTTGGCAGAAGCCTTTAAAAGGGAGATGGTTTAGCACTACGCAATACTATCGACCACTGGCAACAACCCGAGCGAGCTCTTTGTGACATATATAGGACATAGTGCTAAAGCTTTAAATCAACACGATTTAAGCAAATGATAAAATGAGAAACCGCATAGGTGAGGGATGCCTCTGTTGAAGGATTCTCGTGTCTACAAGTCCATATAGTATTGCACCATCTCCGTCCTCCAGCCTATCAAGAGGAAACCACGATGTAATGTATAAGAGCTGTTGGCTGGGTGGACCATGATCCTAGTCGAATATCCAGTGTGGAACTTGGATGTTGTTGGTGTGGAACTTGGATGTTGTTGGATGCGAGGGGTCTATCATCGTCAGTAAGCCTCGCCTCTCGGTCTAGTTATACTGTGGTGGTCATGTTTCGTGTGACTTGGGGTGCGAACTTGGAAACACTGAAGCTCGTAGTGGGGCACATCAAGAAACTTGCAGGCGTATTCTGATATTTGTCTGCTCTTTATACATCAGTCATACTTAAAGTACAAACCAGCAATAACAAAAAGTGTTGGACAAGTATGTGTAATTTGTATAATACAGTAATTGCACTGTCACGCTGAGTTCTGACGTGTTGTCAAGGAGAAGTGATGACGATGGTCTGTGTAAAGATTGCAGTCGCGTCTTGTACAGTGTAAGTTGTTGTGTGTTGCATGCTGCCAGTCGGTGTACATCGCCAAGTTCTTCTGGTGGGAGGCTGGCTACTTCGGCACGCTGGACATGACACTGGACCGAGCTGGCTACTACATCTGCTGGGGCTGTCTGGTGTGGGTGCCATGTTTCTACACATTCTCCTCCTACTACCTGGTGGCACACCCGCCCGTCGTGCGGGCCCCAGCTGCCACCATCTTCGCTGTCCTTGGTGTCGCTGCCATCCTCCTCAACTACCGCGTCGACTACGAGAAGCAGGTCAGTTGTTCCCCTACCCCCCCCTCTTTTCCCCTCGTCCTATCTGTCTGTACCACGAACACCATCAGCTTCAAACTTTATTACACCTTGGTCCTTGGTTGTGATGGCAGCGTCCCACATTTGGATTGGGGAGGTTATATGTGTGATCATTGGGGGGAAATTGTGTGCATGGGCCATATAAGCCACTGTACTGTTCGTGACTAAAACATTTGTCATGATGCTTCGAATAAGTGTTTACGGTGTACAATGTCTTAAATTCTTAGTGATAATGGATAGGAACTTTGAAACATAAGGCATATAAGGAAAATATGCATGCTTTATAGCAGGTTATGGCAGGACTCTGATTAAATAAAAATATCGTCGAAGCAGTAGCGGCCGGCATATAAGTGCACAGGTGCATGTGCACACCCAGTTTTCTATGAAGCGTTATTGTAAAATATTTAAAACATTTGTGTGTGTTTTGTAGCGCCAATACAGTTTGAAATATTCGTCTAACCGATCACAAATGCACGGAGTTTTTATGCTGTAAAGCTGCGATGTTGCAACACTGTACTGTGCACAACAGAGCTGTGCTCTCCTCTCAGCCTCACTGCTCGACCTTTCTGCGCATGCGCACAACAAAATGACGTCACCTCTTATGGGAGTTTCAGCATTGAAGAGGCGCACAGGTCGGACTGTGCTCATGCCTGTTGATCGCGAAGACGGTTACTTCTTTCACGTCTTGGTGGCAGCACCTACTGGCGCTGCTAGTGTTACATCCCCGCAACTATAAAACACCTCGCTATATACCAGCAGTTACGCTTTGTCTAATACCAGGCCATACGAACATTATGAGCAAAAATGTGACACAACCCTTGAGCAAACTAGCGAGGAGATGCTGTGGTTTTGAATGTAAAACAAATGTCAATGATACAGAATGCAGGTAAAGAATGTATAATCGCACAAACCGTGTTTTTACATATTGAATCAAAGCTATGAAATGAAATATTACTCAATAGCCTTACTAAAAATAATATTTTTAACGTCGGACGTTACGAATAATGGAAATATTAATCATTAAACTACCGAAAATGATAGCTTTACAGTTAAATTTAAACATTGAAATTTTCCTAGAAATTAAATAAAGGGAAATGAAACAATATCAGTGCTAATAATGAAAATTTAACCCGTGTTTTTAATCTAGTTAAGTTTAGTACAACTACTTGAAATTTCGTGCGTAGGAACAATTTGTAACTGATTTAAATTAAAAATTTACTTTCTTAATTATTTTTTAAGACAATGTGTGAACACCCATTATCTGACTTCACCGGCCGCTACTGCGTCGAAGCAAATTAATTTGATTTTAAATTGGAAGTACTAAAGAGCCCAGAGTAATGATGTACTATGTGGACAGGACCACGATTAGATATCTCTACAGATAATTTGTATAACGACGCAGTGCAGAGCAAGTAAAAAGTGTTCTTCACTTCTATCTTCAGTAAAAGTTGGAATTAACCACAATCACACGTTTTTCGACTGCATGTGTGCGAACGTAGGTAACGGCCTTCCACTGAATCATTAATAGGCTCACATTTACAACCACTTTGCACGCACTTTGCACCCACCACACGACCTCTTGCACGACTTCGTACGCGTATTTCATCCAGACACAACGCAGGTGCAAATTTTCCGCTGCATCCATATCGACCCACAGGGATGGACAACGAAGAATTTTTAGATGTAATAAACTTACAAAATGTATGTGTTAATGGCATTCTGGCAGAAATGTTCAAGAAAAATGTAACTATCAACGAGACACTGATTTGGTGAACAAAATACTGGGCTGTGACTGACATGAGAAATTTGTTCATGAAGGAAGAGGTAACATGTTTTCAAGATGCACAAAAATGCATTACCGGTACTTTAGAAATATCCCCAAAAATTACAGAGTGTTTAAGAACCAGTTACTGGACCATGAATTAACAATAGACTCTAGGACCTATCAACGTTCCCTCTTTGTGAAATGAATCCCACTGTGTTATGAACGTCTGATCAGTAATATGTGGTCAGTTGAACCTGTATAGATTAAGGGTGTTTGCTGTTAAGCTAATTAGGACATTGTTAAGAGGGGCTGTGATACTGCGCATTGTCACCTTCGACAATTTTGCGGGACTAAATGGACAGCTATTTACCAAGTGAGATAAATCTTGAACTCAAGTAATACATATAAGCATGTGAATCTATGTAACTTGTACAACATGTATTGACTTACATTTAAGCGTGTACAAGTAATCTAGATATCAACGAAAATATGAATGATGTCATAACACATCACACACTCCGCGGTTGACGCTTTGGCTGGACCACTCGCCTCCCACCAAGGCGATCCGGACTCGATTACCGGCGGGGTCGGTCTCCGGACTTTCACATGTGGGAATCGTGTCGGACGATGTCACTGGTCAGCATGTTTTCTCAGGTATCTCCCGTTTCCCTCGCGCTGCTCCATACTCCCCTCATGTCACCCCTCACCAGCGCTGAAGACCTCGATGTTTTGTGCTGACCAAAATCTCTCCACTTCACTGCGCCACCTCGCTCTGTAGCACAGGGAGTTGGATAGAGAGCAATCACCTCATAACACGACAAGTGTGGGATGTCTGGTGTGACGTCAGCCACCGGAGGCACATCTTCCTGTCACTGTAGGCGGCGGCTATCATCACTCCTGATTCGCGGCAGTTATCACGACTGTAGAGCGAGAGGGAGGGGGGTAATGTACCACCCACAGGGCCAGCCAGACACGAGCAATCACAGTCACACACTCCCAACCCACGTGCAGTTACTGCTAGCTCTCTCACCAGCTGTGCACCAACTACACCACATTGTTGCGGAATAGAGTACAAATAGAGATGATGGTTTATCGCGGGAGAACTTGACTGTTTGCTGGGTTTCAACACACGTTTAGCTTACCAGAAAATAACTGGCGTTCGCTTGTACGTGGAGCAGTTACCCCATTTGACTGAGCCAATAATAATCCCGATTTTGTAATATTTGATGCCTGTTGTTGGTCTGCAGACAGCTACGTTAGTATCAGAAGTATATCACCCAGTCATGCATGTTACTCGAAACAACAGTGTTTTCAAGGGTATGTTGGCACAAAACACTTTCGCGATATACCATCATCTCTAAGAATAGTAAATGGAGAGGAATTAAAAAGTTTCGTCGGCGCTTAAAGTGAACGTATTTTGCACGTTCTATGCCTAAAACTGCGAAGCACTTAGGTCAACACGTGACACGTATCATGCCTCAACCTAGTCACTAAGCAGAAGTCAGTCAACTTGCGAGGAGTCTGCTCGCCGATAATGAACCATTTATGAGATATACTGTTGTGACATGACATCAGTTTATGACGTAATATTAAACTCAAAGGTACGTTTTACATGCCTATGCCTTTTTGAAAATACTCTGCACTAAGGTACTAAGGTGGAAGAAACGGGAGCGAGCCATGAAAACCCGCTGGTCAGTGGCAACATCCACCATTGTTCCACTAACGTATAGTGAGAGTGACCCCTCGGGTGGGAGGAATGTATGAAGCCATTGATGGGAACGATCCTGGGAAAAGAGCGTGTTAGTAGACAGTTGTTCAGACGTTGTCAGAACGAACATCTGCTTACTATCCTAGGTCTCTCCAGTCCCACAACAGCCCCAGCTATACCACTTCTAAGGTCTCTCCCATCTGTCAGGATATGATGAAATTATTTTACAAACCTACAAAAAAACCTGTGTTGTATATAATATCCTAGTACACAGCACGCAAATCAGTTGTCTCGTCTTTGCCGACTATCTGTTCAAGTGTTCTTGTGTTCTAGAATGAAAAAGTCGTGGTGTACCCTGTCAGAAGGCTTGTGCATGTCACGAAAATTATTTGTGTCAGCGTATTTTTCAAAACAATGTAGCATTTTCTGTTTTGTGTGGTTGGGCAACTATTTACCTGACTCCAGGCAAACTATAAACGTCCACCGTAACTGTAGCATATTGATTGACAACAGTCCTGAAATCTAAACCCTACAAAATGAGAAAGTCGTCGACAACCCGATAACATAAGAGGAAAAGTGTAAACAATCGTAGTACTGATGCATAGATATATTAATCCAAATAAATTGTATAATTTGGTTTAGATCCTCACCGTCATGTCAGCATGGCTTTAAATTCCTTATTTTCTGTGCCACCAGTTACCCCTACTGTCGTCGAGACGAAATAGGCTTCACTCACTACCTTCCTAAAAAAAAAAAAAAAAAAAAAAAAAACTTCCATCAATGCAGATGTTTTCGTAGCTTTTAGCCGAGAGTTTTTTAAGACGACAAGTAAAAACCGTAATTATTTCTCTGTTGACCAATTTTAAGGGTTACTCTTTCAAACATAAAATGTGTTAAATTAAATTTCATATATTACTGCAGTGTTGTTACATGAAATATTAATAGCCCATATATTTTACTAAGAATACATTTCACCATTATATTTTTATGAAAAAAGTGATGAACACTAAACTTAAGAAAATTTTCTCGTTTGGTAGATCCTTCTAAAACATATTTTTTAGTGTGTTATTATTCCATTAAGAATACATTTATATTAATTCTTATTCTCCGTTTCAACTGAGTGGCCTCAAGTAAAGTAGGCAAAGCACTGGAGCAACGCTAACTGCTTACACAGACTCGCTGTTGGAGTAGTTGTAGATGTGAAGGTGAATGTTATTGTTGAGAGAGAAGCAGCTTGAGAGTGTTGGTGTCTGCAGATATTCCGAGCTGCGGCGAATGGTCACTGTGACCTGTGGGGACGTCCTGCACAGTACATAGAGGCACCAGACAGTGGCAGGAGACTGCTGGTGTCAGGCTGCTGGGGCGTCGCACGTCACCTCAACTATACCTTCGAGCTACTGGCGGCGCTAGCGTGGAGCCTTCCTGGCTGGGGACTTGGTCCTGGGCCCTTCCTCTACGTCGTCTTCCTGCTACTACTGCTGCTACACCGCACATACCGTGACGAGGAGAAGTGCGCCTCCCGCTACGGCGATGCCTGGAAGCAGTACTGCCACCTTGTTCCCTACCGTCTGCTGCCATGTCTCTACTGACTGCAGGTAGGTGCTCTTTCAACTATTGTGTGCCTTATGCCTATCTAAATATTCGTGCCTCTTCTACCTGGACATGATCGACGCTCTCTCGCTCCACAAACATATTCTCCATATATTTGAGTCTCTTCTAGCTAGACATTACCTTCACACTCTCTTTCACCAATTAAAATCTTCACATATTCGTCCCACCCTCTTCTGACTGGCTATGACTACACATCCGAGAATCTCCTGGCTGAACACGACTATTACACTCTCTCTCTCCCCGAACTATGTCTCTGCATATCCGAGAATCTCCTGGCCGTACATGACTGTTTCAGTTTTGGTGCCTCGTATGATGTCTTAGCACAACCGAGATTCTCCTGGCTGGATTCACCATCATATTCTTGCTCTCCAAACAAAGTCTTCGCTATTCCTGGAATCTTTTGGCTGTACTCGACTAACACACTCTCGTCCCGTAAACAAAGTCTCCGCACATCCGGGAATCCTCTGGTTTGACATGACCGGCACACTCTCGCTCCACAAACAGTATTCGCACATCCGAACACTTAATTGCTTGACATGACCATCACACTCTTGCTCCCTAAAGAAAGTCTTTATACACAGTCGAGCCTCTTATTGCTGGACACGACCATGACATTTTTTCTCCCAGAACAACTAATTAATAGAAACCTTGCTATCTTAAGAACTTAATATCGAATTTTTCCTTCACACATTCCTACAAATCTGTGTGTTTTTAATGTGGCCCCGTCGTTTGTAGCATACATTTACCTTTTAATTTTTGTAATATATGATAGTATGAATTTCTTAATGTACAATAACACCTAATGAATTATACAGATTTGTTTTGTACTTTTTGAGGAAGAGACAATGTGCCACTTTTTAGGCCATACACACTTTCCGGAGCAGAACCATTCTCACTGCGACCCTTCTCAGTTTAATCCTTCGAGCAGTCTATCTTGCTTATAGCTACTGTAACGATGTATTTCAACTTATGTTGTATTACGTTTATAAACTCAGGCAGAGGACACTTTAGCACAACACATATATTACAATTTCTGTGCAATGCATATAACAAGTTGTTTTCACATATGTACCTATAATTAAACATTGTTTACCTTTGCGTACTGTTACAAGCACTGCAAAAATATTTGTAGAATGCTTGTTTAGTTTTCCAATAATATACATACTTATACACGCATAGAAGCGAGAACACATTGTATAGGATAAACGTGTTTTTGTGTGTAACACATGCAGTAAACCATTTTCTATAATACTATGTCATAAAATTATAAGATCATATATATGTGTCCTACATAGTCTTGTTGATGTGATGATAACTGCACACCTGTTTAGTAAATATAATAGTTAGAGACTACAGAAAAAACATGCATGCAGTGTCATTAATTAAGGGGGTGCTCTACATCAAATTTCAACGTCATACTTTTATTTTGTACCAAATATTTTTTTCTTACTTTAGACATAAATTGTGACTAAATTTTGCTCTTAAAACCTTTTTTTACCTCTCATAGTTTGTGCGTAATGACTCGTAAACGTCATTAATTTGCATTTTACGGTTTAATGTCCTGTGCGCAACGTAAACAAAATGACATACCAAACTGAAATAAATTTACAGTTAATAAGAATGTTGTAGGCTACAAAGTCTTCTGAAAAAAAATTCTGAACATTGAAATTAAAATTTAAAAAAATTCAAGAACTTTTCTAATGCACGAACATATTTTTTTATATTTTATTTTTTGTTTTTATACAGGAGACGTTGTCGCCTACTACATCGTTATTCACTGTATTTTTTTTTTTCAGTTTGGTGTGTCAGTTGATTTTATTGGCGTACAGGGCTTAAAACCGTAAAACGCAATTTAATGACGTTTACCAGTAATTACGCAATTACTGTGAGAGATAAAATATTTTATACCAGCAAAATTTAGTCATAATTATGTATAAAATAAGAAAAATTATCTGGAACAAATATAAAAAAAATATGACGTTGGAAATTGTAGACCGCCGCCTTGTAAGGGTGTTCAAGTGCGATAAAATCATAATTTTATATTTTTATGAAAAATTATTTGCTTCGTAGACGATACTTGTGATGATATTTTTCTCTTAGACAACAATTTTAATTCGCATAGTTTTCTCATAATAGTGTGTCAAAGTCAAAATTTGCATGATACGCTGCCATTCAAATAGCGAAAACCAATTGTCTTTCCTAAATGAAATAATTCACGCCTAGCAAACATTCTGTGAGCTACGTAATAAAACAATTAGCAGCCCATAATGTAATATTTTAGATTTAAAAAAAAAATCGTAAAAATGTAGGGAACAAAGTTGCGAATTCGGCGGTTTTTTTAAAATGCAAAAATGGTCCACTGTTACTTTATTTATGTTTAGTAACATATCAAGTGACATGTTATTTCACTTAAGTAATTCAGTTGGTTTTGACTATTTGCACGGCAATGTACCATGAAAAATTTGACTTTGACGCACCGTTACGAGAAAACTATGAGAACTAAAATTATTTCCTTAGAGGAAACTGTATTCACAGGTATCTCTATATATAAAAATGAAAGGTGACTGATTGACTGACTGACTGACATATCAAACTGCAGCCCAAACTACTGGACCTAGAATCGTGAAAATTTTTGTGGGGGTTCCCTTCAAGTCGTAGGCGAGCACTAAGAAGGGATTTTTTTCGAAATTCGACCTCTAAGGGGGTGAAAAGGAGTGAAATGTGTTTCCGTAGAAACGTCGATAGAGCTCGAACCCGACGGCCTATCATCGTGATTTTTACTTTAATAGGACACTCGTAAAAATGCATATTTGCCAATTTAAGGATTTTTCGAAGTTCAACTTTTAAGAGGCTGAAAGACCTTAAATGTGTTTCCAATCAACTATCGATATCTATCGAACCCTTCGGGATAGAGAGTTGACATTCACTTCAAAATATTGCTTACGTAAATGCCCAAAAAGTGGTTTTAGGTTTTTTTGAAATTTGATCCCCAGGCAGCAAAAAGGGGCAAAATGGGTTTTTAATGAATCGTCTATATCTTTGAAACACAATTGGCTATCGTCCTGATTTTAACTTTAATTGCTTGCTTTTACAAATATCTATGACAGGACTCAAAGACGTGTCGAAATTCTTTATTTAAAGGGGCAAAAATACGTGAAATGTGATTTCGATTATCCTTCCATATCTATCGAATCAATCGAGATATCGAAGTGCTCTTTGCTTTAAATTGGTGCTTTTGTAAATATCTCAAGTACCATTAAAAATATATTTTCTGAATTCGGCCCTAAACTGGTTAAAAAAGGGGTAATATGAGTTTTCGACTCACATTCGATATATATCGATCTCATAATTTTTATATAGCGACGTGATTTTTGTTTAGGATTGATGCTTACTCAAATACCTAAAAAGCAATTTCAGGAATTTTCGAAATTCGCCACCTAAGGACGTGAAAAGGGGTGAAAAGTGGTAAAAAGCGTTTTCAATTAATCGTTGATATATCTTAAATCCAGCGGGCTAATGTGTTTTTTACGTCTACGAGATACCAATAAAGTATTTTAAAACGTGATTCAAGGGTTTTTCGAAATTTACTCTCTTAAGTGATGAAAAGACCTTGAACGTGTTTTAGATAAATCCTCGATATCTATCGAACCCGTCGAGATATACAATTAATTTTTGCTTCAGGATGATAATTACAGAAATTATCGCAAAACGGTTTTCAGATTTTTCGAAATTCGATTTCTCAATACTGTGCAGGGGTGATATGGTTTTTTTTTTTTTTTTTAGTGAATGATCGATTTTGATTCGACTGAACGGGGTGAAAAAGCACGAAATTTGTTTTCCATCAACCCACGATATCTATCTAACCAGTAGCGATATTGAGGCGTCGTTCGCGTCAGAGTGATGCTTACATAAATATTTGAAAAAATATGTATGTATTTTTTTCTTTATAAGAAACGTGATTATTAAGACTAAAACTTAGTTGGTCAATAATCAAGGCAGACGATCCGAAAAGCAGGAACGAGCAGCGAGAAACAACTTATACAGGAGCTTCACTACAGTAACCTATCGATACGTGGTGTTGTACAACCTCTATGAGCCCAGGACACAGATATTTTTTTTTTTTAATAAATTTTATTTTCATGAATTATTTCGACGTTACGTGACGCAGTTGTTTGTTACTCAGGCCTAAATTCCGGGAGGTTCTGTGCTCGAATTCCGTTAAAGCTGCGTGCGAACGTTCAATTCTGACACACAAAAACTACAAAGGAGATCGAATTAGTGCAATTTACATGTAGTCTTTAAAAGGGGTAAAATTGCAGTTCGCTTTCCACTTAGGTTCCTCTACAATATCAGCTGACATATCGTCGGTATACTGCCAAAAGTGATTAAGTCATAAATGCTATTTCGTTTAAAAACAGTAATAAATTGCAGATATTAACAAAATTTTGGTATGTTACTATACTGTGACACAACAGTACAGAACGACGAATAGACTTTAAACTTGGGCAATTGTTCGTGAACAACATATACATATTCGTAGCATTTTTATAATTTTTTCTCATTTTGACTTAGTCTTTTTTGGCAGTAAACCGACGATATATCATCTCACTAATCTCATGTTTTGGGGCACCAAATACGTTTCCGCGAAACCTTTACCCTTTGAAACTATGTAATGTCAATAAAGTTAAAGTGAATATTTTGAAAATATATAATCGAGGGCTCCGTCACCAATGGTTGTGCACAGGGTAAACAGATGTTTCACATTCGATTAACCTCTTACCTTAGGTGTCTGTAATTACCCTAGAACGTCAAATTGGCAGTTTTATAAATAAGGCCCAGGCGAAGTCGCTGTTAGTGGCAGGGACAAACATAAGACTACTTTACGCGTGGACAGCTATAGCTACTTATCCTGCTGCAGAATTAGTTTAACTAGCTGCTTGGACATTCTAACACTTGATGACTGAAGTGCCAATCTTGTGTGCAAAGAAGTTTTTCAATTAAAGTAAATATTATCAGTTACGAATAATACTCGCGAGCAAAGCCGCGGGGGACTGCTAGTTGTCTATAAAACAAAAAATATTTCATAAAAGTATAAAATGGTGACTTTATATCACTTGAACACCCTTAAGACTCGAGGGTCTTAGGTGTCTAGACCTTGTAGACATACCTACCTTGACTCTGTAAGAAGTAACAAAGATTGTCAGGCGAGCAGAGAGTGACTGCTAGTGTTTTGTTTACAGGAGTGTACGTGACAGCTGAATACATCTTGTCGCAGCTCCGTATAGCTACCATGGTCTCCGTCCATCTTCATTGTCGATTGTCGACACTTCTCTGTGTTAGAACTGACTGCAGCCACACAGACCTCCCCATATATTGCTCGTGTGTCTCACTGCCGTGTCATAGAACCACAAACACTGAGTGACTCACTTTCATGTACTCACGATTTACTAAGTGCTGAGGCTTGTTGTAACGTAGTGTAGCCTACAATGGCATACTGAAGGTCTGAGGTAGCCGTACTAAGTACGTCAGGAGGAATTTATAGATGGTAACGTATAATCGAGCCGTGATTAAATAATACTCATTACACTTAACAAAAGTTGTAACAACATTTCTCGAATATTTTAGACCTGACATTACAAGGCGAGTAAATCTGGTCTTATCACTATCAATTACCAACTTACCATCACGCAGAAGGAAACATTCGGACTTTACGGACTTAAACACATAAAACATGTACTAATTCACAAAACTTATCTACTTCAACGTCGTTTAGTTCTTTCGACTGTAAACTAATTCCCTTTTAGCTCAAAAGCATTGCACGCATTACGTTAGTCGGTTGCCAACTTCACAATTGTACAGTTTTCACTACGACTGTAAAAAAAAATTTGATGGTTCTGAGCGTCTAGATTTCGTGTTATCATTTCCATCGTCGACATAGTGTCAGAGTAAGATGACGGTGTGTTTAGAAATGCTTGCAAAAGAAAGACAACATTTATTTTTAAAATATATTTCCTAACAAAACTGGTTGCAGTTAATTCCGTTGCAAAACAGACCATTTCCTCGATATCAGAAAATTATCTTTCTGTTTTGCATTTATGCACATGACTCGAATCTAATTAGTCACTAAATTAATAAGATAATTGTGGAAATAGCGTACGACAGTTACTGGATATAACTTTATATAACTGTATCCCTCCTATTTTTCCCCGCTGGATGACTAACTAACAGCAATAAGAGAGCATATTGTATTCATTTATCTTCAAAGTAGGTTTCTAACCAAAATTAAAGTCCATACGCCCTATGTATGGCGTTGCTTGTAACAAACGTAATACCACGTGTTACATAAAATACTTTAAAATTAATTTATAATCGTGGCTGAATTTGAGCGCGTCCTATGTCACAGCTACTGAACTAAACCACGCTGCATTGTTATCATCTCGCTGTCCTCTATATTTTAACAACCTGACAGTACGCCAGGGAACGTTACAGTAAGATTGTCCTAACTGCCATGTTAAACAACGAGAACGCCGGAAGTAATCTAATATATGACTACAATTCAAGTCTACCTGATACCACGATCGTAGAAGAACAGGTCTGGACACTCGCCTATCTAACAATGTATTTTGCTTGACCCCCTTGTTGTTTGGCTGTAGTTCGTCAAGTTACCGAGAATGCCGTATTTTTTGGCGCTGTGATCCGGGCGGTCGGACGCAAACTCCGCCCACTTTTTTCCATTGTTCACATTATATAGTAAATAAAGATTTCTGGAGCCATGATTTAAAATTGTGAGCAAAGGATATATTTCATAAATTGATAAAAAATACGTTTTGATAAATTGTTTATCTTAGTGGGAGGAAAGTGGACGGAGTTTGTGCTCGACCGCCCGGATGACAGCGCCAAAAATGTATAGCATTCTCGGTAACTTGGTGAACTGCAGCCAAACAACAAGGGGTCAAGTTTCCAGGCGAGAGTCCAGACCTGTTCTTCTACGACCGTGCCCGATACCAACGTCAAAACATGAATTTTGAATCCCGGTCAGAGACGTTTCAGTATTGGGACGTACATAACGTAATTGTCATTGTTAAAATTTTCTTTTTAGTGCAATAAATAAAACTACATTTTTATTTATTGTCGACTAGGCCCTTACACAATCGAATACGACGAAAAAAATCAAATCTTGACGACAGTTATAAAACTGTTTCGAATAAAAAATACATGCACCTACTCTAGTCATGAAACAATTAAACTTTTTATGAGTATGTCTAAGTAATTCATTTCAACAATATTAACTATATACAAATAATGTATTTATATATTAGTTAAGACAGTTGCGTGTTCCTTTCCAAATGTTTATCTTTCTAAGAAAGCACTCGGTGTTTGTTAAATTTACCTCCCTGTTTTTGGAGGTGTGATTATGACAAGCGCTCGCTCTTACATAATAATATTTCATTATATATCTAAAAACGAAAAGTCTCTAGAAACGGAAGATCTAATAGTACAGTTTGGAGCAAACCTTGCTATAGGCAATTCGGAATAAAGTGAACACTAAAGATTTAACCTTTGAAAAAAATCACTAGCCGTTACTGCATTTAAGTCAACATTAACAACAGTTACATTATTGTTTGTATGGTTGGTAGCGAATAACTGCATGTAGTTCCGTGTATTTTATTATTTGAATACAGCATTAGTGAAACAACATCAATTGCGAACGACCTCTCTGTATTTAATATACTTTAAAATATTTATTTAAGTTCTTACTGACATACCAACTGACTGTATAATTTTATTTAATTAGCACCAGCACAAAGCGACGCAACCGAGTCGATTATCGTTGGCAGACGCCGCTAACTCTTCGCGCCACAGAGGTAGTTTAAAATTTCACCGACAGATGGCACCAGAGTTAGGTTTTCGCCGCTTGGAAGCGAATTGCGTCATTCAGTTTGTTTGTCCATTTTTTCCCCTGTTTCACACATTAAGAAAATACGTTATTTATTGTTTCTCTTTACGTGCGTCGTCGTTCATTACAGTATGCTGAACGGAACTTGAATTCTTGAGTTGCGTGTGTCGTGTGTGTTTTTAGTGGCGGTTTTAATTTAAAAGTTCGAATATACTGTGCATGCATTTACGAGAATCGTAACGGTAATAGCGCCGTTAGAGTAGACGCAGAGAAACCAGTGTTATAAGACGTTTACTCTCAGGTATTTATAACTAAGATTATTACTGAGTATAGCATATATTCAACACCCGTGCATTTAATGAGTACATATTGTAGCTAAAATTTATCGGAGCAGTGTAACGTAAATGTAAACATTGCACAAGCCTATGCAAATAAAAGCACAAGGCCATGTTGATGTTTACATGCAGCGGAAAGATATAAACTGGCAGAAAATAGAAATTAATCAGGGCTTTTTTTAGTGCTCACTTTATTCCGAATCACCTGTAAATATGTTTGCCATGGTTTTGAAACAATAGAATGTGCTATTTTTATTGAGAAACTTTATCAAAGTATGAGTTTTAATGTAAGTATAATTCACACATAGATAACAAATCTGCACGTCATACCGATCCTAAACAGTGTAGACAAATACTCTATGTTTGCTGAAATTACACTTTTAGCCATTCAAAGTCTTACAGCTCATGTGAAACGTAATTTTAGGAAGATAACTGAAATGTGTTTCGTACACTTAAGTGCTAAGGCATGCCATGTTTTAGGGATAGTCGCTGAAGTAGCTGATGTAATCACATAATCGACAATTAAGTAATCGTTTTGTCATGAGTACGAGGCTGCGAAATTAGAGTTATTACCTCGCTTCTAATCAAACCACTGTACTGTCGTACAACGCCTGCTATTGGCTAACAATTTCGTGATTCGCCCCGGTAAGGTTAATTCTACTACAGGTTAGAAAGATCAATGTTATAAGTTTGGCACAGGGAAAATTTCTGCCACTTGAGCGCTGGTATCGCTAGTGCACCAAACTGACCAATCACAGAGCTTTCCTGAATTTTAAGTTTCATTAAATTCACAATTTAAAAGGCGAAATTGGTTTATTTTCACTTGAAAATTAAATTAAATGACAAATATAATTTCCAAGTTCATTTAAATTTAATTTTAATACGGTTTCGTATTTATCTGGTCTCTTAGCGATCGAAGCGAAACTAGTGGCAGAAATTTTCCCTGTGCCAAGCTCTCCCATAAGAAAACGTATTTTCTTTCTAACCTGTAGTAGAATTAACCTTAGCCCCGGAGATAATATTCCACTACAGTGGTACCAATTTCTTTAAATGTGGTAACGCCAGTAAGCTACATCGCATGGACGATTGCAACCAGTGAAATAACAAAGTGTTAGACAGGGAAGTCTAGTGTCCCAGCAAACAACGCGATATTTCAAGAGATTTATTCATCAGCTGAAGGTATGTTATACCTAAAGCTTGCCCCTGCACTCTTACACCACGGCAACCTGTGTGGTACTTGTGATGTGCGGGTAGCCGTTACGTATAGGCGTCAACGTCCAAGCGTAGGATTCGTTAGATGCAGATATGTATGGCGAGATGAAATTCTTACCTGCCAACGTTATATATCCTTCGGATACGTAATTTTTTCCGTAACTAAATTAGGTAATTCCGTGTGTGGGAATACTTTATTAAATGTAATGAAGTTATTCTTTAGAGTAAAAATCAGTGATATTTCCCTTATAATAGGCGTAGTTTACGTACAGTATTTGGTATTGCAAAGAATTTTCCCTCATTACAATTTCAAATTTTGTAGCAAGCAACAATAACTCACGCCTGGTTTGGGTAAGTGGACACAAGTATATGCTGTTAACCGCTAAGTGAACTATTGTCAAGGTCCTGCCTACAGCATTAAGGCCCCTGCCAAGCAAGCTTACAACCAGAAAGTTTAACTAGGGAATCAACATTTAAATAAATTACCTCTACACTGATCTATTTTAAATGTAACTCCTTTAACGAAAAGTATTTAGTGTGTCATTTTTGTAACAATACGATAGTGTAAGATTTTTATAACTTTATTGTTATTATTTTTAATACGTAATTCCTTAGGTATTGTTTTAATATGTTCACATAATAAAAGGTTACTTTGTGCGCTAGTGTAGGGCGTGGGACATACCAGACATTTGAGTTGTCAGCACTGTGGTGTTATGTGCATTGTGATGTTGGCTTGTTTGTGTAGCAGTGAGTGCTTCATTAATTGTGTGGGAACACTGTTTTGTACTGTGGGACCGGAAGTTTCCGCGAAAATATTTTTGCACTACTTTCTTTCGCTCTCTTATGCGCACATCTGCAGATCTACGCTCTAGAAAATAGTTAGTAAGTTTGCCACACGTGCGTATAGAAGCGCTAAGAAAGTAGGTATGGTGGAATTGTTTCCCAGACATCCATGGTAGCACTCATAAACTTTATTACAAAACAGTCAAATGTATACTGAAGTTACCAGACTTGTATTGTAACAAGTGTAAAAATAGGCATACTTACAAGGCGGAAGTATGGTAACTGTCCCGTACTGCGTCTAGGTTAATTACTTCCTAAACATTTTAGGAAGATTTTTTACAGTGTACCTTATGGTTAGTAGCTGCGTATGTTTGTGCCGAGACGCCTGACATTCGTTTGTGCCAATCAAAACAAGGTAAACGGCGACATCACGTGTCTTGGATTTACGGATAGAAATTGTAAGGCACTGGGAGTTAAGGTCTTGTTACCGAGTTTTGTAGTGATTTCGAAAATATTTTTTTTATTGCTACTCATATCAAAATTTTGCTGCACAGTTTTGACACTTACATGTTATAATTTGTAGCTGAATTTTTTTCGTAGAATTATACTGAACGGTTTTTTAGATTTCTTTACACAAGGTGCCACGTTTTTCGTCGTGAAAATAAGCAAAAATGAAGGAAATTATTTTTTTGCTGGCGAATGGTACATTATTAAAAAAAAAAAAAAAAAAAAAAAAACGCGTCCACAGTATTGTGCATTGTGTGATTGCACATTGTTTCAAATTTTTTCAAAACTTTTGGTTAAAAACTATTTGAGTTATTGGCACCAGTCTAAAAAAAAAAAAAAAATAACTCGGGAACAAGCCCTTTTAAGGGGCCTCGCTACCTGCACTTGAAATGCGCTGCAGCGAGTAGCGATTATTATTTTTTTTTTTTCGAAACTACTAATCGCGCATTATATTTGTATATCTACGAAAAGAACACACTCTTCAAACTATGTCGCTATAGTTTAAAAAATTCGGTCATTTCCGAGGCCCTCAAAATGGCCAAAAATGAGGTTTTCAGACTGCCGTATCTGTAAAAACAACAACCTGATTAGAAAAAACAACTACAGAAACAGATGTTATACTTTGAACTACGCTGGTCGCAAATAAAATATTATGGTCACCCCTTAAAGCCCCATAGGAAAGGGGATAATAGTAAAGCAATGCATGCCAGCTGAGTGGCTTGCGCGGAGAGGCGATAATACATTACATACGTCTGTCAACGGCACCCTTACTGCTCCTGCCTCACACACACTAACGCAGTCTATCTAGGGAGGCCTCTTAAGAGTACTGTGTACTGGTTTGAAATTTCCGTGTTTGACGTGCGGGAACAGCGGAACGATAAGAGCCATAGTACCACGCTCGACGATAGGCACATGGTCTCTATTGGCAGCGCGCTAAACTGGCGTGCAGTGTTTTCCTAGACTCTTCTTCCTATGGGACTCTAAGCGGTGACCCTGAAATTTTATTTTCGCATAGTATGAAGTAAAGACCAATGCACGCACCACATTTTGCAATTTACGGATTCAGGTCGTACTTGTTACAGCTGTCTAAAAAAAAGCCGTTTTTAGCCATTTCCAGAGGCTCAAAAATCATGTTACTAACAAGCATACTGAATTTCCAGAAAGCGGCATACGTAGTTTCAAGTGGGTGTTCTTTTCATAGATAACAACAATACGAATAAATTCGGCGGTTTCGCGTAGAAAAGTATTCACGTGACACGACACAACACCGTCCAACGGTTAAGTACTCAGTCCTCTTAAAACATCCAATCAATTACTGTTTTGTGGTAGCCACTAAGTATTTTGTCAACAAGGACCTCACCAAACATTTTTGTAGTGGTTACAACATATTTTTGTAGTCACTGCAATACTTGATTGGTTGCAGTACAGTATGTTTGTCGTCACCACAAAAAATTTGGTAAGGCCCATAATAACTAATAGAGTGGCCAAATTCCAAAATACCTCGTGTACAATTTTTTTTCCGGAATTCTTATTTTTGGTACACTGTATTAAGTTCCTCATATTATAAGGAACTTCTTAGAACAAAAATACGAATTTCTGAATTTAAAAAATTGGACAAGAGACATTTTGGAATTTGGACACTCAATTTTGCGGTGACCAATAAAAATTTTTTTTTATTTTTTTTAATTTTTAGTACAAAGTAGTGCAAGAATATTTTCGCGAAATCTTCCTGCCGTAGTTAAACTTCTCACAGAGACGACAAAGAAACTGTACACAGGGAACGTGTTCTTCTCGCAGCTCAGTGATTGGTCAGAATTAAGTCGCTGCAGCTGCCCACTCTAGTGACTGTGAGCGCATGCCGCGGTCTTTGAGGACATACTTGATGTCAAATACGCTGCAAGAGAACTACAGCCACCCGCTTCTCAATACTCAGCGAGAAGACATTGCCTTTCTCTACTGTGATATATATGCGTCAGGTGTTATCTACACGCATTGTAAAAGACAAATTAACACTTTTCATGTGTGTGATTCACACAAACAGCGATGTGTATGTTAGCACTAGAACTAGAGTAGTTATACCACGTGTAAGAAAAATATGATGAATAAAATGTATATGACATGTAATTTACAAAATATTACTTGAAATACAGTTGTGATAAGCAAGTGTTTATTTATTTATTTATTTCGTCTTTCATTTACTTGGCGAAGTTAAGGCTAAAATGCCTTCTCTTACACTTAACCAAATTT
>PNEQ01111449.1:21511-42011 GCA_003012365.1 Medauroidea extradentata
TATATATATATATATATATATATATATATATATATATATATATATATATATATATATATATATATATATGTATGTGTGTATGTGTACATATGTGTTTACATACAGTACAGTGGTTACAAACTTTCAGGAGAGATATAGTACACCCAGGTGATGGTAAATCACGTAGCAACGCACAGTCGGAAACACTTTCCTGCGACACAAAACACAATAAAGAAAGAACACAAACCAGTGGAAACAAAATTATTAATCCTAAAGTTGGATTCACAATGTCCCGACGAGCCCGACACAACAGCCACGACACATCAAAATTTGAGCAGCAGCCAATAAAAAGCAAGCATCAGTTCGACAAAATCGCTGCCCCGACAGCTCGACGCAAGCTGATTATATTTCTAATTTTCGCCGTGTCGGGCCTTACAAGGAAAGGAGATGTAACATTACAAGACGAAATTTAGGCTACTCGCAACTGAAAATACTTGGTATATTTCACTTGTATAAAAAATTATTTATTTACGATAACACTTTAAAACCAGATACTTCACTGAATGTACGTTGACTTTAATTAATTTTCGCGTCAGATACTCATTTCTTGTTTATGAACAAAGCAAGTTATTTGCGAATAGATAGTGATAGCTTTTTTCTAAAAGTACTTCTATTTCAGCGAAGAACGTTATGCAGCAGGTTTTTGTTGCATTTTATTTCGCGACAATATTTTTACAATTTCATGAAACAGCTAATGAAATAATACATTCAGTACAATCCGGTGGCTTCAACTTTTTGGTGCTGCCGACGGCATGTCGGAGCATTGTGAATCCACCTTAATAGACCAAAAATGCTGGGAAGTCTTTGACTGGTGATGACGATCGATGTGTCTTCATGTTCTATTTGCTTAGTTTTTTTGTGTTGTATTAAAAATAATAAACATGTTTTCTCCTCTTGTTCGTGTACTTTCTTTCTTGTGTTATGTGACGTCATTACGGCACCAGTAAAGTGTTTCCGACCATGCATTGTTATATGATTTCCCATCGTCTGGATGAACTATCTCTCCTGAAAGTTTGTAATCGCTGTACTGATACGCCTTTTATATGTGTGTGTAAATGTGTGTGTATATATATATATATATATATATATATATATATATATATATATATATATATATATATATATATATATATATATATATATATACGCATCGTGCATAAAAGTGTGTGTATATATATATAAACATGTATGTTTATATGGATATATACATGTATGTATATATATGCATGTATACATAGGTGTGTGTACATATGTATATATATGTATAAATGAGTGTATGTATATATACACATCCTGCATATGTACATCCTATATATGTGAGTGTACATGTATATAGGATATATATATATATATATATATATATATATATATATACATAAAGAGAGAAAGAATGATGGGTACCCGAGCAGTGCAACATGGCAAGCATGTAGTTATGTCTTGCAGGCTGACTGCAGTGTATGTACTGAGAGCAAAGTAACACATCACACATCATCAGGCTGCCACACATAAACATCTATCATGTCTGCCTTTATGTCGTGCATAATTATACAACTTTCCACTGTTTTTATCGTTACCTGAAAATAAAATGTGTATGCGATATGATTTAGATTAGTTCGTAGTCCATAATTTATTAACATGAACAGCCTCGTCTTCTGAGGGCAGATCATCCATAAGACAGTTTTCTACATAGTCTATTAGATAGTAATGTGTATCTAGAAGTTGTTCGCAATCAGATAGATCATCTTCTGTTGTGCGTCTACATTTCCTGAAGTTCTGTTGGCACAGTGACACACACACACACACACATATATATACATACATATATATATATATATATATATATATATTCAGTGTTTGTCAGGTCGTACGAGACAGATGGTAACTAGCAGACAACTACTCTCAATGCTCGCCATGAATTAAGGACGTTGACCCGTAAAAATTCAAAATTTTTTATTTGTGCCAAACACTGTTCAACTTTTACACGTCAGATAACATGTCATTTCTCCATATAAAAAATTACGTTCCATAGTTTTAGCATAATCATCTATCAAAAACACAAAATGGCAGTTGCAGTGCAGCCAAAATAATAAAAAATAATTAACATACAGGAACAAGATAATTCATATTGATACTTAATGATGTGAGCTACTTCAAGACACTTTTGTAAACACAAAGCGATACATTTTTGTATTTTAAAAAAATTGATGAAAATTAGAAAATTTTTGTATAACTTTGACTTTCGGCTTCTACTGAAATTTTCAATTCTAACTTTTGTCAAACATGTCATAAAATGGTTTAATACACTTTCAGTTCCTGTAATTTTGAATTTATTAGTTAATAACTTTTTTTTTATTTTGGCTGCACAGCAATGGCCATTTTGTGACATTGATGAGTGATTATGCAAAAACTATGGGGCCTTTTTTTTTTTTAGTTGGGGAAAAGACGTGTTACCTGATGTGTAAAAAGTTGAACAGTGTTTGGTACAAAAATAAAAAATTAAATTTTACAGGTCCAACGCCCTTAAGTTATAACGTTTTGAGGCCATTCCCGGTAGTTTTAACAGTGAATTTTTAAAACAACTTAATTAACATATTCATTTCTCAGAATTCCTGCATTGTTTTGTCACAAACATATCATAATACGTACCTAATTTTCTTGGTAGCAATAAACCCCGTAGTTTCACATATTTCCCGCCTAAAGTAACGCCAATTTTGATCGGAACGGTGCATTTTCTTAAAGCATTCTGTTGAAAACATTTTCGAAATTTTGCACCTACACGAAAAAAAAAAACTACCTACAATGGCCTTAATGAGTAAGTTTCAGGCCAAAACGGTGTCATATAATTTGCCTAGGTAGGAGCTTGAGTTCATATCCTAACGTGGTATGTCTGTGATAGTTCTCCTGCTTCTTTTCTCAGTTTTCCACTACTGTTATTCGTTTGATTTATTTGGTGGTGGAGATGATTGTTTCGCCTATTAGGTGATCCCCAGGAATAGTTCGTAAACATCCCACCACGATGCACCCTACCGCATTTAGAACAAACTTAATATTTTTGGAATGAACTGAATGTCGCTAAACTGGTGCCGAATAGCTTATATACTGCAGATACACAGAGAGAAAGGGTCTATGTATTACTGCTACATCATACATAGGCTTCGTGTGAGTAAAAATGTACTGCCAGTACCACGTTACAACATGGCTCTCGCGCAAGTTCCACCAACTCTTAAATAAAGATAACTGCGATAATACCAAGCAAACCAAATCAATTATTATTCTGTGTCTGTGTGTATGTGTGTAGGGATATGTATATAGATCACTGCAACAAAAATATCCCTTCTATCCCCCCTCCTCGAAAAAAAAATATATTCTGGCTATCCGCTGTGTGCACGTGAAAGAGAGGCAGGCATGTACTGTACACCCCTCGCTATAGTGGACTGGTCCGTGTAGCGTCTGTTGGGACATTTGCCTCTTGTCAGGACGAGAGACAAGTATCTCTCAGTTCTATGCAGTGTTGCCAACTCGTGGAATGTTTTCCATTTCGTGGGGATTTTGAAAACCAACATTTGGAAAAGGGGAACAGGGAATTTTTGCACTGAAATGCCTCAAATGTGGTAAAAACTGAGAAAACTAATAGCTGTTTTCAAAGCAAAAGAATCACCATAGAAATTGTCATCTAATGGACGAGTTAAACAACTACAAATAAAACAAAAACAATGTATACTCGTATACTACGAGGGTACTATCATAAATTATCATTCTTCCTATGGTATGTACTACGGCCAGGAGCGTTCTATTCTGTTTTTTAAAGTCTTTCGACTCGTCGTTGAATACCGAATACCGTATTTTGCATTGTTGTCAGATTCGTTTTGTAAACAGTAGTCACGGTCTAAGAAAGGTTGTAAGTTGATGATTGTAGTAATAATGAAATAGGTATTGGTTGTAGACAGAACGTGTGATTCAGATGGCAATGAAAGTTGTTTTCGGTAAAAAAAAAAACGCGTTACATCTACAAGAAAAAGATTTCAGTACTCATTTAATTTAGTCTTCGCATGGTGGACATGTTGGTATACATAGGACGTGAAACAAATTTCTAGTAAGTTGATGCTTGTAACAGTAATGTTTTCCTTGTAACATTACACTGTGTAGTACAAAACAAAAAGTGGAAAAAGGGAATATTTTATGCTTTTTTTAAAAAATAGTTTATGGTAATTTGAGTAGTGATCCTGCCTGTCTTTAACATCGCTACAATACAACGCCGCAGATATTATTTATTCTCTTACTTACAACAATCTCGTTCACAGAGTCTTCAAAACAAAAATTCGTACGCCTACAAGTTTTTTTTTCCTTCTAACACGCGCATAGTAACAAGAAAAATCCTAGTCTTGTTCTACAAAATATTATTTGGGTAGGCTTCCAAAAATATTCGTTGTAAAACTCTTGGAGTGGATGAAGTAATTTACAGTGCACTTACATCCGAGATGGAACCAGAAATTTCCTCGATTAAATAATTATTGTAATAATCAAAGCTACTACTGTTCTGGCGGTCTTAAAAAGATAATCCAGCCTTTCAGGTTATTCGTATTCAGAAAAAAAAAAATTGATTAATTAAAAATGTTATACCTTCAAACAGACATTTAGAGAAAAGCATTTTTTTAACTTTCTCGGTCGTCATTCCAAATACGACGGAAACACTACTCTTGTAAGCCCTCTATTTGCTTCGTATTTTTGTGCACAATCATCTGTAAAAGTTTACATTTTTGTGATTTAGTGATGATCAAAACATAACAATAAATTAACTTGAGAATGTCATTTTTGTACGCTATTGACCTTGGCTATTATAATAAAGTGTACAATTAATTTGTAAAAATTGATCAGTTTTTATTTGCGAAATTCACCAAAAAATGAGCAAGCTCCGCATGTATAAAGTGGACACTAAATCTAAGCATCAAAGTTTATAATATATTTATTTAATCAGTGTTTAACGCTTTTTAAGTTGCTTACTAATCAGTTTAGTAATAGTATAAGTAATTGTACTTATTGTTTTATGAAAACACGTAAAGTGTTTCTAATAAGAGGAGGAATATGAAGGCCGACAACAAATGGCGACATCTTTCATGTTACAGTATGACTTTTGAGAAATCTTCTTTCTTTTCTACCTTCAGAATAATATCTGGCTTGCTCTTCCTGTAATTGTCTACGTTAAGTAAACGTGCAAAAGTTCCCTGAGAGATAGATTAAGGTAACTAATTATTATTTACCTTGGTGTTTAAACTGCTCTTGCACTAGAACGTCTCATTTCTCAAATAATTTTAAAATTGTGTACGGATGTTTGAAGGTTTTCTGAATTAAGTAACAATTTTGATATATTCCTATTTGTATGAATGGTACATTCATGGAGATATAAAATTAATATATATATTACGTTATTTCGTTTATTTAAATGTGTATTTTAAATGGTTATAGGTAAAATAATGTAATACTGTTTTAATCTCTCCAAATACTAATACTGTATATTATTATTGTTGTCACTCATCGATAAGTCTGTACTTGGTAGAACAAACAGAACATGTAGGTTCCTTCTTCAATCATTTGGAAACTTTTAACTTTGGAGACCTTCGAACATTTCTAAATTCATAATTTTGTGCGGCATGTGTTCAGTAGCAGGGAACGCAGTGGAATTATATGCAGGCTGCAGGCGCGAGAGAGCATGTGATGAGAGTTAGCTAGCGCGCAGTGAACACACTGCTCGAAGCCAGGACCTCTTGCTGACGTCCGGGCGCGATCAATGCCATGCGCATGCGCACATGCCCAGCAGCGGACGCCCGTATGGATTTTCCCAGCGGCTAGAGACTATGTGCTTAGCGGGGCTTGGCGGGGTGGAAGGCAGTCTGGCGAGTAGCTCTCGCCTCGGAGGTCGGCGGCCTAGCTGCCCCTGGACACCAGGCAGCCGGCCACACGCACAGGTAAGGCATCGTGCCTACACACCTGCTTATAACATTAGCGCTCGTTTAACTATGTTGTTTGACTAAGCTAATTACAGCCTCGTTGCGACATTATCCTTCAAGACGTGCTTCATGTGTATACCTGCCCGTTGCACTATTCTCTACTGCACTTGTTATTGTTAAACTCACACACAGCGTTGGAGAATGTCTTAACGTCTGGTTGGAGGTTATTTACATGTCTGACGCCTAGTCGATCCTGAGCTATAAGGGCGAGCAATGCAAGTGCTAAGGTTACGTAATAGCCTTTACGTGCATGGCATTGAATTGTCGTGTAAATTAACTGGGGTAATATCGCCTCTGTAAACATTCATATATGAAATTGTAATTTCAAAACGTCTGGTACAGCGTAATTTTCCTTCTTAGAAATTACTGTGTAAATGCACGTTTTGTATCTTATTCGGCTTTATGAAAACAGGTAACTTTACGAATTAACCGACAGAAAAAACGATCAATTATACACTAACAGACAGAAACTATCGTTTAGTCACGAAAACATTCTTAATTACAGTTCGCACGCAGACGAAATATAAAAATATTGCAAGGTTGTCAAATGTCTTTTACACGGCAGAGAAGACCGCTGTTCTCAAGGGCGTGGTCATCTTCGTGCGGCAACGACGCCAGTCATGACAGTACATAGTAATTTCTCATGTTCTTGTCACGTATTACAAAAACGTGTTTATTTCGACCGTATTTTGTTTTTCAAGTGACGTGTTTTCCAAACGTACTCACGAAAGTAATGTGTGAAATAATTTATTGGAACCTAATGCGATAGGAATTTTATGTAAATTGTGTTATATGTTATGTAACTAACGCCCTAACAATTTAGTGTTAACATCTGAATACCCGACGCGTATTGTTTAACTCTGCAGATACAATATATATCACCGCTGTAAGTCATATTTTGTTTGCAGCTTGTTGTATCGTAAAATCGTTAGACCACAGGCCAGTTACAATTTGTGGAATTCTTAGCTTTTGATATACTCGTGAGAGTCCGACCGCTTTATGGCCCGGTAGTTCTTACGAAAATATTTTTGCAGCACTTTGTTTCAGTGTCTTAATTGAACAACTGCATCTCGGCTTTGTGGTCAGTGATTGTATGCCGTAACACCCAGCGTGTGGAGGTTAAACCCGCAAATCACAGACGTGTTGTGTCACAGTTATCCGTGTACTGATTGGCACAGTCAAATGAATAATGACTCTGCACAAAAATACTCTGTCAATAATCATGAAGTTGAGCTGCAGGTGTGCACGTAAGACACTGAAACAAAGTATGGGCAAAAATATTTTCGCGAAAACTACAGGGCCCTAGTTACAGCTCGTGACAGCTGGGTCAAGAGTGCCGGGTTTGCATCCCGGCCGGGGAGGTCAATATTTACAGTTGTTTCCCCGGGTTAAGGACTGGGTGTTGTGTTGTTACATCATAACCATACTGCGGAAGACACTGACGAACCACCACAGAATCACCTCGCCTATATAGTCGGCCTCGGAAGACGTCGTGGTTTACATTACCCCCCTCCCCAACCCCTCAGCTGTTCTGAACATACCTTATGACTAGAGACCTGAAAAATTCGCGGTTCACTGAGCTGTAGGCTAGCCTGCTAGAACAACTATGTATTCAAGTAAACAACATCAGTTTACTAGCTGCTCGCTGATACAGTGGAATGGGGCACGTTAAGGTACATTGTTGTTGTTAGTGCAGAGACTATCAGGGAATATCAAATAAGTCAAGGGCCAATTGCGAAAGTGACACGAACTTATAATTATTGGAATTCTAGCGTGTACGTAAAAAGAAAACGCGAATTTTTCAGGTCTCTACTTATGACTAGAGGCACGAGTATTTCGCGTATTGATTCTAGGTCAGGTTGAATGTAAATGACGTTACTGTGATACAATTACAGTTGTTCTGATACACGTTTGACGACTGTAAACCGGTAATAAATAAGGAACTAACTCGTTGCGAACACACGTGGTACCTGCGTGTACAGTCAGAAGTCAATGAATATTCGACTATAGCTAGTGCGTGTATAGGACTGACAAGTCTAAGCTGCTACCAGATGAATACACCGTGCCTCTATTCATGACAGAACACCACTTTCATCAGCGTGAGAGTCGTCCTAAACACAAATCCCACTTGTTCAGCTTGCAAGTGTTGTAATCACAAAAATATTACAACAGTGCAGTAAGTTGCACTACGCATGACTGAAAGAACAAATGTGCTGTGTTAAACATTGAGGGAAATATTATTTTCTTAAACGAGCGTACTTGAAGTAAACTTCGAATGTCGGTTGTTGATACTGAACGTCGGTGGGCATTGCAGTTGGATTTCTCTCATCTTGTACCAATATACGAGTGATGATAACTAGAGCCGCGATTTTATGGCGAAAAGATTTTTGCAACATTTGGTTTCGATGTGTCATATGCACACCTGCAGCTCTGCTACATCGTCTGTGGTTGGATGATTTTACTCTCACTGGCCTTGGCAAATTATAGACGTACAGACTCACAATAATTTTATTCTAATTGGTGCAGTCAAATGAGAAACGTGTCTGAACATAGACACGCTGCCAATAACCTTGAAACAGAACTGCACGTGAGTCACTGAAACAAAGTGGTGCAAAAATCTTTTCGCGACAAAATCGTGGCCCTAATGATAACTGTATTAGTACGAAGCTGGTATTCTTCGTGTTGTCAGACGCCGTGGTTGGCGCAGTAGATACAGCTCTCCCCTCCTTCCAAGGCGATCCGGGTTCGATTCCCAACGGCATAGACCAGAATTTTCGCACCTGGAAATTGTGCATGACGATGCCGTTGGTAGTTTTTTTTATTAATCTCCCGTTCGCTCCGCCGCTCATTCCGGTGTTACTCCATTCACACCTCATGTTACACCTCACAAGGGTTATAAAGACCTAGATGTTTAGCGCTGCCTAAAATATATTTACTTGGTGTTGGATCGGCAACTTGACACATTTTAACGACGTATCAGTTGATCAGATGTCTGGTTACAGACTTTATATTTTGACTGGCGCACACAACTCCGGGCGAAAATTTAATCACAGCAATATATATACACTGTAGTTTAAAATGGGGAAATATTCCCCATCTTGAATTATAGTATTTTTTATAACTTTATTTTCGGTAATCTTACGGAAGTTTAAACGAACTATCGAAAAGAAAACATACTGATGGAATGCTACACACATTGTAAAACAATACATCATTGTTTGCCACTACTATTGTAACAGATCTAATTGCAGTTCATTAAGTACTAAGAATTTTCTCCCTGCAATAAGAACTGTAACTACAGTAACGGCAAACAAATATTTCTGATGTCTAGAATTCGGTCAATAAGAAGTATGTTCTACAGTTAGGCTGAAGTTTCATAAATTTACACTAAAGAAACGTTATAGAACAATATACAAAAATTCAAGATGATGACGATCTCTCCCTCTCAAATTGAAAGTCGGCGTTAAAAACATAACTTATCTATGAAACAATAATAGATATGTCTCTTTGGAACAAACTATTTTGAGTCAAATTTATTTAAGAAAAATCGTAAATTAGAATGAATAAACTAAATTAGGACGATAAAATTAAAATTCGTATTTCACAATGTAAACATAAGGAAATATTTTTATTGTAGTGTTCCTTTAAAAAAATGTCATGTAGCATAATTTTGTTTGGAATAGTTAGCTATAAAATGCGCCTATTGAAAAGGTTGTTTCATCGACATTTGATCCCCAGCTAAACTTCATGACTGTAAACTGGAAGGCAAGGCCCTTGATGAACCCGCCTGTGATGAGACTGTAAACGTTGCCACCTGACAAGAAGAAAATATGTCATGACTAAGGGCTAATTTGGTATTCAGGATGAAACTGAACTGAGTGCAAAATGCATGGCTGGATGTCTGCTTTGTTGGGTTCCTGTACTGTGAGATCGCTTGGTAACTACACTTATAGCAGGTCTGGTTGATGAACAATACATGAAAGCATATTCTTACAGTTCGAGGCCTCAGTTATTGTTTCCCTTTAAATCTGTAATAAAACAACTATAAATAAATCAATACATTTATTTATCACACCAGACTGCAAACAATAGCGGCAGTTAAACTTGGCTGCTACTCCTATTTCAACATAAGTATTATGTTCCTACAACAACAACGTTGCTTCCTCAGTGTTTCAGTCATATCGACTGCGTTAAAAGTTGGTAGTAGTAAAATATGACTTCTCTATAGAAACGCAAGTGCCCTACAACATTTTTTCTTCTATTGTTCAGTTCTAATTCTGCTTATCTCCCTTCAGTCTTAAACAGATCAGGGTAGCAAGGTATAAGACGTATTATGCACGAAAATAAATGTTCACTTTATTAATTGAAGGGTTCGGCTGTAAATAATGGTAAGGGACATTCAGAGAGAAACAGTGTTAGCATGTGTAATACACAGTAATAAACATGTTTTATGAATTTTTATCAGAGTTCCATTCCCAGTCTCGTCTTGGAACGGAACGCTTTACTAATATAAATAAAATTGGCAACTTAGTATATTTTACACCAAATAAAACTGTTTCTCTCTGAATGTACCTTAACATTATTTACTGCCGAACCCTTCAAATGTTTCTTCTGTTTGTGGTTTTTATTTGTAAATATGCTCTCGAAATGGTAAACAGTGCTCGCATGCAATACTCAAGAGAATTATGTATGATTTCATATTTCCTCCACAACCATTTGCTACATGTTTGAAGATGTTCAGAGGTGTATAAGGTCTTTATTTAAAGCTAGGTTCAGTATGTAGGGGACAAGGTCGGACTATGTTGACTCAAGGGAAGAGAAGAGATTTTGGTCAGTACTTAACACCTAGGTCTTTAGCGCTGGAGATGACATGGTGTAAGGAGCAGCGCCGGAATGAAGAGGCGGAGGAAACGGGAGATCCCCGAGAAAACCCGCCGACCAGCGGCATCGTCTGCAACGATTCCCACATGATAAAATCCGGGCACTGACTCGCCAGAAATCGAAACCAAATCTCCTTGGTGAGAGGCGAGTTCTCTAGCCACTATGCAAACCGTGGCTCCCTATGTTGTCTGTTTATAGTTACGTTTACAACTATATTGACATTTCGTGTAGAATAAACAAATATGAATATGCTTTTCCTATGAAATAAAATCCTAAAAATATGAGAGTTTAACACAAATTGTCGTATTTATACTGTGGTTTAATTGCTGCCTGGCAACCCAGTAACTGACAGTTTAGTAGAGGTTAAAGTGTAAACAACAATAACATACCTGCATAATTTGGCAAAACATTGAAAAAAGGGGGAGGGAATTACTTGAATATGGTGTCTAATGAAAATAACTTGTCACTTGCGATTTAGTAACCACCTGGAGGCAAGCTCATTCTACCCGATCACTAACTTCCCAGGCCATTCCTTATATTTCTAATCCGCTTCACATTTACCAACTCCACCAGTAAATTCCACTCCAACTTCCACCAAAAATCTACAAAAACTTATAGTAAACAACAGGTACTAAAAATGAATATCCAAGATGGCTGCAGATTTTAGGCTCTAGACCTTTGTACCTACCTATAACATGTTTAACTTAATGTCAGTAAGATCTGACAGCTCTGATTCTGAGGAAATGTAATACCTAATAGTTTTGCATATTTGAAACATGGGCGTCGCAACCTCATTTTTGGGGGGGGGGGAGGCAAAATCTATTTAGTTGTTGAGAAATACATATCTCCAAAAGAAAGCGGGCGGTCCGCGGGTCCTCCCCCAGGAAATTTTGGTGTTCCAAGGTGCAAGCAAAATGGGGATATTTAAACGTTTCTCGTTCCTTAAATATGCTAATTATTGAGCTGCATGAAATAGCAATTTTCTTTTTTAGAAAAAAATTTTAGTGAACAAATTCTCAAAAAACACAGTTTAAAATACCTGCTAATTATTAAGCTGGATGAAATAACAATTTTCTCTTTTAGAAAAATAGTTTTGGTGAAGTAATTCTCAAAACCACAGTTAACATACGTGTAGGATCCCTGTACACATAAAATAACTAATTTAAATATCAAGAGAGACTTGAATGTTACACTTATAAGCTGCAGTAGTAGTGAAACTATTCGAAACAACATAAAAAATAAATAAATAACTCGTATTCACTATCATTATAGTATCTCACCTTGATCACCCTAGTGTACTTAAAACACACACACACACACACACACACATATATATATATATATATATATATATATATATATATATATATATATATATATATATATATATATATATATATATATATATATATATATGAACCCTGCCAAAAATCTGTGTAAAAAATTCATCGGATTCGAGAAGATAAACATTAATACAGAAATTGCTTGAAGTTTGTCAATCACTGACATTTGGTGTTGGCATAGTACAGAAACTACTCGCAATGAAAGAATGACGTAATGGAGGAAATCACATTAAACAGTAGACACATTTTCTTGCATATATTTAAACTGAAAATTGTACAATTTTACACTTTCAAACTTCTTTACAAAATCTTCCGTGATTAAGTTCAACACAGCATAAACGTCAGGAACATTGACTCCATTGAATGAAATAAATTATTGTTTAAGCTATGCATCTACAGATCTTTAATAATAAAAATAATATTACCCACAAATAAAGAAAAAAATAGTTTTTTTGTAGAGACATAATCTTTTTCAAATAAAATATCAAGGAAAGGATTGAAACATACTTTACATTGGCGACCATTTATGTTCATGAGAAACCCTACATAGAGTTAGCACACCAGGTAGGTAATACTTTATTATTTTCTATTGTTTATTAACAGTATCTCGCATAGTCGTATTAAATAATTGTACAAAATTATGTATACAAATGAGTCCTACACTGTAAATAGTTATTAGACATAGACAAGTACATACTGTACAAACATGTTTTGACGCAGTTTGGAAAACATATTTAGCTCACCCACTTCCAAACAATGATATTCTGTACTCCTTTCTTGAAACAAACAGCTGTGCCATCTGTTGGTATTAATACACGTAGTTAATAGTCCATTTTTAAGATAGTGGTGTGCACTTGAGTTATCTCTTATTTCGTCATTGTACACTTAGTAAGACATTACAAAATAAAATTACTTCACTTAGTTCTCCACAAACTTTACTGGAAGAAAATAAAAGGAACTTAAGTGTGTGAAATGTAACACAAAGTTTTAATTCAAAAGAACTAATAATATAACGAATGCACCACTATATTCGCCAATATGTGCAGCAAATGGTTTTATTTATAGTTTTTTTATTTTTTACAACACAGGCTTTGATAACGAGGTTATTGACAAATAAAGAGATATCAGTGATCACAGAATTAGTGAGTTTCATACTACTACGAAACTAAATATACAGGCTGTTTCTTAACTAATGTTAAACACTTTCTGAGGTTATTCCTTACAAAAATGAAGTATAGTCACATAACGAAATTTTTGTGAAGTGTAATTTTGCACAAACTGTCACCAAATCTTGAACTAAAAGTTGCTTACTTATTTATTTATTTACTTATTTATTTCTGATATTATATTCCTATTTTAATATGCGTAGCCCATCCTCTCATTGATTTTTTTAGTATTTTTTAAATTCATTTTATATTTTTATATGGTTACTATTACTAATTATATTAACAATATATAAAATGATGTAGCATATATAACATATCCTGTACTACAGTATGTATTTCATACTGCATTGTAGTCTATTGCAGCAAAACAAATAAAAAATCAAATTAAATCGTGTACGTCCTGCAAATGTTCGGCGACGTGCAGACGCGGCGTGATAACCGCCTGCCTGACGCAACTCTGCACACAGCTAGGCTGCCTGGACGGGCAGGGTGCTTAACAAATGTCTATTTCAACATTCAGGGTCCCTTTTGTACATTAGACCATTACTAGAATGTGTGTATGCAGAATGGGTTTAACGGCTACAGTTTATTAAAAATACTATAGATTATTTCAGAAAAAATGTTTACTTTCAACTTTATTATTCCATTAATAATTTTTGAAAATAGGTCACAAAGCCCGTGTCGCGTATTATGATGAATTTATCTTAATTTCTGCCTGGTTTAAAAAAGGACAAGATTTAACTGGAAATGTTTTAACAGGGATATAGGTAACTACTTTATCTTTCATTACGTACATTACATTCGAAAAATTGAAGTGTAGCTATGAAATAATTAGGCCTAAGCTAGTTTAGATTTTAGGGTAAAAATTCTCTCTCGCCAAATTATGTACATTAAATTACTCCCAGTAGGTATCGATTTCATCAAACAGTACGTACCTGACAGTAAATTATAATGTTTTTTTTATAAAGAAAGCCAGTTATTCGCTACGTTCATTTATTAAAGGAATGTGGATATTATTAAGAAAATAGGTGACGCAGCCGAGGCAAGTCGCCCACGTGAATACTACACTCTTGACATATCCTGACGACTAAAAATATCCTCAGACAGGAGAATGCCTTCTTATAAGGCACGTCAATAACATCAGCTGTTCTAGTAAGAGTAAATCAACAGAACATACATTACAAACCAAAATAGGCATATAACATTGCGTGCTGTTCCGCCATTAAAGTGGATTTACATTTCCCCTGAACGCGTCTCATGATTGCTTGTTTGTTTGAAGGTCGTTTAGAAGGTTTCTCCGCACTGCGCAGATATTCGTATATATAAGGAATTCGTTAGGATGGAATCACAATAGCGCGACAGATGCGACGCGACACTGAAAATTCTCGTTATTGCGCACGCATGTGTTTGGCTGCAACTCGACAAAAAATAAAACAATATATATATATATATTACATGTAAACATAGTTCCTTACCACTACATACCATTCTCTGGTACGACGGTCATTAACGTTTACATTATATTATTATTTTCACGTTTAATTGAAATATATTTTTGGTATTCCCACGTGTGGAAATAAAGTCACAATTACACGCCTGCTTAAAATGATTATGATTTGATTATACTAACAAATAAAAATCTCTCTTGAAATATATACACGCAATTTACTACCAACTCAACAGTTTCACCTACATTTAGACACAAAAATAAATTCCGGCGCGAATAAAATCGATATCCTTTCTAATCGAAATTCACGTCGCGTCCGCCATTTTGGTTGCGGAGACATCACAGGAACGTCGGCGTTTACTGGCTGATACATTTTTTTATTCGCGGTTATTGGGATTCCAGCATGACAGTCACGTGATCTTTGAAAGATTTTTGCAATGGGGATGTATGACAAGATATGGATATACGCCATTGCTTGCGAATGTCGCCAAGTCGCAGATAAACCCACAAAAACATAAAAATACAAAAGAAAATATTTAGTTATTTTTTTCGTATTTTAATTGCATTTTTACTTTCTTTGTATTTTTATGTTTTTGTGGGTTTATCTGCGACTTGGCAACATTGGCAAGCAATGGCGTATATCTATGAATACTCATCTTGTCATGGCAGTCACGTTAGGTTTGCGCGCCTTCTAATGATCTCTGAGTTGACTGTTCTCTTGCCAAGTGTTAAAGATAGTGATCGTCACTGCTGTAGACGTAATTACCGACACAGACAAGAAGCCATCACTTCAGATCTTATTCACTACGTAACGTGTCATAGCCATCTCTATTACAAGGTCGCAGCCTTCGGTATGACAACGAGGGTCATTTTAGTAGCCCATTGTAGCTACGAAGTGGAGCTCCTTTATTCGTTCGTCTGTCTTACATACCGGCCAATCATTGAAAGTCATTGCCGTAGAACTCGAAATGCTATTAATGCCATGACAGGTAGTTTTTTTTTACATTGGTGCAAAAAAAATATCAAAACAATTTTAAAGGGATGTTAAAAAAAAAAAAAAAAAGACAAAGCTAGAATGCACAATTCTGAGTAGGAGGTTTGTAAAATACGTAATGGTCCATTAGTTCGCAAAAAAAATATATATTTTGCTCGATTTCGGCTTATTTTCGTAAAAATTTTAGTTTTTATTTTACAGGGTTCATTACCGTCTCCCCAGTTTTATAACTTAACAAGAGAAAATGACACAATCATCCATGTCCATGCCGGGATTCGAACCCAGGACCTCTCGCACCGTAGGCCGGCATGCTACCGACCATTTTAAGTGCAAAAACCGGAAAACTATTAAGTTTATTGCGGCCAAAAAATAAAGTACAAATGATTATACTAAACTGCAGACGAAAATGTTAGTGGCAAAATGTACGGTGATAGTTAAGAGATAGGTAATTTCGCGACAAGATTTTTGCAGCACTTTGTTTCAGTGCCTTACGTGCGCACCTGCATCTCTGCTTTGTGGTCAGTGATTGGATGCCGTAAAGCCGGATTTACACATTGGCCCATGTGATTGGGCCAATCTTGGAAGGAAGAAATGCCAATGACCAAGAAACGGCCAGTCGCTATTTACACACTGGGCCAATTCATTTTTAACCAGTCATACGGCCAATTTAAATCCCATGAAAATTGAGGGTCAAGTTTATTTGAAAATTTCTGCAACTACATTCATACACTATGTATATGTGCAGAACAATGTCCACTGATCCATTTCAACATTTCATATAACAGTATTTTCCTCTCAAACTACAAAAACAAATGTAAAATCACAACACCAATGCATGCACCAATGTGTAAATACAGACCAAGACTTCACCAATGCATACGCCAACCCCTTTGATATTGGACTAAAAACCGACACTGAATGGCCAATGCTTCCAACACACAGCCAACGTTCCAAGATCGGCCAAGTAGCGGTTACACATTGGCCGATTCCTTCCAAGGTCGGGTGTTGGGCCAATGTGTAAACCCGGCCTAACACCCAGCGTCTGGAGGTTAAACCTGCAAATCAAAGACGCGATGTGTCGCAGTTATCCGTGTACTGATTGGCACAATCAAATGAATGACAACTCTGCACATAAGACTCTTGTCAATAGTCATGAAGTTGAGCTGCAGGTGTGCACGTAAGGCAGTGAAACAAAGTGGGGTAAAAATCTTTTCACCAAACATTCCTGTCCCTACTGATAGTTTATATACACACTGTTGCAACGTAGCACTCCACATATATCTTACTTATCTTATTATTAATGATCTGACCTGCAAATTATGGGTGCAGGTTAAAATCCCGAGCAGTCCAAACATGGTTCTACGTTTACTTGATATGCATAAAATGCTGACGTGAGCCCACATATGAACACGAGTCCAAACCGACAAGAATTATGTTGAATTTCTCCCTATCACTGTCTGCTTTTAAATGTACATCTTTGGTCATTGTTCGCTTGATTGTATATTGTAAATATGACTTGTGCGATACCTTTGTGGATAAACCTACACAAAGAAAGATCCAAGGATGCAATAAACTAAACTAAATAAAATAATACCAAGAAGTGGAGCGCAACATCAGTTTTACACTCATCACTGTATTTTTTTTTGTGGCTATCACTCACTGAATATTAACATTGTAAACTTCAAGAAATCGTATTCCTTGACATAGCGATGTGGGTGCGCGGCATTTCAGTAAGGTTTTACACTGTCACACTATGTTTGAATAACTATATTGTGTTTTGTCGGTAAAAATGACATTCTATGTAAGGATATATATACATGTATGTGTGTGTGTGTGTGTGTGTGTGCTCGTTCACGCACGCATTCACAATTCATATCGTAACTACTGTAATAGATTTGCCTGTTTTGGTAGCAACAATTACAAGGAGCCCAATGAAGTGAGTAATGGCTGAGAAACAGACGTGTTAGTGTTTGTATATCAACATACTTAATGGAGCCAATTAGTAAGTGGCCGCTCTCCGTCATGAGTATGAACTGCCTTTGACACGCCTCTTCCCTTCCGTCTTGTAACATAAAGTCGAGTCTTGCGTGTTCAACACTTGATTCTACATTGTTGTACAGCGCACTGATGAAGATAAAAGTGGATGCGTACTTTCAGACATCTCTAAAGTGGCCGTGTAGAAAGTCGAGGCGCTAAATACTTTTGATAAAAAAAAAACACGCGTTTAAACCACTTATCCATCCAAAATTAAGCTTTGTGTTATTTAAACTTGATTTATGATATAAGTAGGAAGCTATTGTTGAATGCTTACATAACGGTGTTTAGACGCAAGTATGACGTATTCAACCTTTTTCACTTGACTGCTGGTAATGCTGTCATGCTGTTCGGCGAAGACTGTAACTCCAACAGAACTATAATTGAACGTAGTTATGCAAGAAGGAACATATCTACATAATAATAAACTTTGAGACTATCATACGAAGTAGACGGAGAAGATCCAAATAATATAATAGAAAAAGTACTCGCATTAAACCATAATTTGATGGTATATCGCGAAAATGTTTTGTGCCAACATAACCTTGAAAACACTGTAGTTACTTGCAACATGTCTGATTGGTAGAGGTACGTATGACCCAAGATAGCTATATGCAGACAAATAACAGGTATCTAATGTTCGGGACATTATTGGCTCAGTCAAATAGGGCAACAGCTCCACGTATGAGAGAAAGCCAGTAATCTTCTGGTAAGCTGAACGTGGGTGGAAATCCAGCAAGCAGTCAAGTTTTCCCGCGATAAACCATCATCTCTAACTATTATGTATGAAGGTAGAAAACAATACAGGAAAGAAACTATTTATACAAGGTTTAGATACCCACAGCATACCTTGGATATCTCAACCCTAGTCAACCGTAGGGTTGTTCCTTTTGCATAATTACGTTGAATTGCACTGCTATCAATTATAATTTATGTGATTAATTAACTGATAGTTTGTTCGGAAATACGCATGTATCTGTCATTAAGAGAGAGTTGCAGCCAGGGGTGACTACGCCGTATATTGCTCATGCAAACATTTGAATTAAGTGTATTTGAGTCCTTGTTGTATGAAGGATTATACACGTGGTCGCTCTTGCTCATAAACATTGTTTCCGTCATGAGAACCGACGCATTTTACACGAATTTTGAAGAACAGAAAAGTAAAAATGATTTATCGAATGCCAAATATGCCGTGTTTATCTTGGTCTTCATTGATTGGAGAACAAAATTTTGTAATAGAACGTGTACTTAACGACATGGTTGCGTCTTGAAACACAATTCTGTGAGTTCAGCTTAACAAAAAATGCTGGTTTTCTCTAGGAGCAGTTGCCCTATTTGACTGAACCAACAAGACTCCCGCTATTGTAATATTTGATACCTGTGCTATTGGTCTGCAGAGAGCTACGTTGTCAGACGTATATCACCCGATCACATACGTTGCAAGAAACCACAGTCGTTTCAAGGATATGATGGTAAAAAACGTTTTCGCGTTGTACCTAGAGATGACCGTATATTGCGAAAATATTTTGTACCAACATGCCCTTGAAAACACTGTCGTCTCTTGCTACAAACATTATTGGATGACATACTTCTGACACGACGTAGCTGTCTGCGGACCAATAACTTGCATCAGATGTTACAATAGCGGAAATTTTATTGGCTCAGTCGAATATGGCAACAATTCCAAGTACAAGCTAAAGCCAGTAATCTTCTGGTACGCTGAACGTGTGTTGAAATCCATCAAGCAGTAAGTTTCTCCGCGATAAATCATCATCTCTACATATATAGATATTTGTAGAATCAGTGAGGTAAACAACACAGTATCTCACACACCGCCAACATACATGCATGTGATGTGTGCAGCTGTGTTCTGCGCCACGTGGGCTCTTATCTCCAGTAACTTCACACAGAACATTCAGCATACCTGTAGTCTGGGTGAAGTACCTAGTGTACCAACCTAAGCACTGTCACTCTGCGACGCAACAGTGTCTCGAGCCCACGACCGTCGAACAGGCCTGGACACTCGCCTGGAAACTTGACCCCCTTGTTGTTTGGCTGTAGTTCACCAAGTTACCGAGAATATTGTGTTTTATTGGCGCTGATGTTAGGGCGGTTGGACTAAACTCCGCCCACTTCCTTTCTGCTAAGATAAACCATTTATCAAAACGTATTTTTTATCAATTTATGAAATACTTCCTAGCTCACAAATTTAAGAAAAGGCTCCAGCGATCTTTATTTACTTTATAAATTTAACAATGGAAAAAAGTAGACGGAGTTTGAGTCCGACCGCCCGGAAAACATCGCCAAAAAGTACGACATTCTCGGTAACTTGAACTACAACCAAACAACAAGGGGTCAAGCAAAATACATTGTTAGATAGGCGAGTGTCCAGACCTGTTCTTCTACGACCGTGCTCCTGCCATACTCAGTGTTTGGATGCGTACAGTACTTGCGACATAGTTATATTACCTAGTTTTTATATTATTTATTGTGCGTTATACGTGTCCACGAACAACATCATAGCCTTTGGTACAGGTACACGAAAGATGAACGATGGCAATTGGCCAGGTCCAATTTACGTAACCATCCAA